>JAANSK020251585.1:0-13203 GCA_011763485.2 Isoetes engelmannii
CCCTTGGCTCCGCTCTCCCACGCACTCCTGTCGCAGACGATTCCTGATTCGGAGCAGTCGCGACGATCGAGGCTCCAACAGAGTGGTGAGCAGGAAAGTGTATTTAGGGTTAGGGTTAGCCTTAAATAGTTAGGTTAAGGTCCACACACTTACCTGCTCCAATGGGATGCTGCCACGTGGCCATTGCATGCCCATGTGGATATTTGGCATTCCATACCTTAGGTTGCACACGTTATGTAAATAACTTGTGCACGCCCCATGAGGGTATGGTCCGATGCCAAGAATACAAGGCGTCTATGACGATTTGTATAGTGACATCGCCGTAGAATGTACGCATACATGGCATATATTTACGGGGAACGTCACACATTCAATCACCATCTCTTGCTACAAGTCAATCTTCATCATTAGCCTTTCACGGATTCACAAATAACCTAGGCATTCATGGACTCCCTGCAAACACCTGGATGATGCCTTCACTTTTTGGAGTTACCTTTGCATCACCAAGTACACCACCAAGTATTGCTCATTTGTCAACTCACTGTCCTTGCCCCTGCCTCTACTCCAAAGAAAAAACGTGGTAGACTACGAAAAGAAGATACATCAAAGAAGAAAATAAAGAAACTATTTGTGGTTACAGATGTTGAAGCACAGGGGGATGTAGACATGGCAAATATTGCAGAGAAATCCACAAAAATGAGACGGGAGGACAAATGGTCGGTATCTCTCATTCATTTACGTGGAGAAATGCAAGAAGAATTTTCAAAACCTCCTAAACAAGGTGTTAATCTATGGAGGTTTGTATTGGTGAAGCTAGTTTCTCAGCATCCCCACTTCGACAAGGATCGTGAAGCTTGTTGTAAGCGGTGGAGCAGCCTATTCAAGGTTAGCAACTTCCTTTGTACTTCTACTTCTTCTTTTTTATGGTTATATGCAAATGCATTTACTGGATCTTTGCATCAAAGGTAAGATGTATAAGCTAAGCATAATTGTGTCTCCTATAACTCTTGTTCAGAAAATGAGAAGCACAGAAATGGTACTCAGCCTTTAAAGTTGAGATACTGCTGTAGAAAATCAGTTAGGAAGAGTCCACCTTCAGACCAGAGTTGTGACAAGCCTTGGCGCTTCTTGCTTTTAAGGTTTGACTATCTCAGATGCTTTGGCAAGCATCAAGGTTTGATTGGATAAGCGCCTTGGCATTTCTTGCTTTCAGTATGAAGCAGAACCTTAATCCTTAAGACTTGGGCATTCCGAGCATGAGCCTCAGAGTCTCCAGACAAAAGGCTAAAGGAACTCTGGAGATCCACATCATGTTAACACAATCCATTTATATGCATGTATATGCACGTCAGATCTTTTAATCCAATCAAATAAGGGATGTTATATGCTTGTCACACACACCAATGTTTGCTTCCAATTCTACAATTAAGTAGATGCTCCAAACAAAAACTGGAGAAGCAGAACTAATTGCAACAATGCTTGCATAAAAGCTGGCTAAGTATCGCACTGGTATGGCAGTATAAAATAGCAGAGCCTGATACGGATTCTAAGCTAGATGTAGAGCAGTTCGCCGATTTAGGATTAGAATGAAATCCACAGGAGGCTGGGCGTGGCCATATTATCTTGCCAGGACCAGTATTTGTCCATAATAGGGATAGAGTTCTCGCAGGCGCTTCAAGCGGGTATTGGCATGAGGAAATACGTCTCACAAGCCACTGCTGGCCACAACAACCAGGGAGCTGAAGTAGAAATAGTAGCTGATTCTGTGGAAGCTCAGCAACAACTGGATTCAAGTGATGAGGACATGGAGGACGACATACAACTGAACCAGGTTTTGTATTAGAAATTGATGCATGACCTTGATTTGTATAATGTTGCAATGGAGGAAAAGTCTCAATGTTACTTGCTTAGGAGCAGAGGAAGAGATATATGCGTTGCTATGATATAGCAAAATTAACATTATCCCATCTTTGAGATAGGCCTTCTATGACATGCTGGAGATAATGTATTTTTTCTTATAAATTAGGCCTAAAAGCAATTATATTTGATAGTGTACAAACCTGAAGTTGTTCCCAACACCACCAAAAGTTTTTTATGAGATTGCCTTATGCGACTTCTTTTCTGGAAGTAAGATACAACAAACATCAAACCTGGCTTTATTCTCAGCATATGTTCGAGTGAAGTAAATGAAGAAAGTCACAGAAGTTATCTGGGCAATAAAAGAATCACCCAAAATAATAGGGGCTTGTTGACTGCCCTGCTACTCGTAGGATGTTTAATTGAAAACAGAAAAGCGTTGTGCATTTTTTGTGAGAACTATCCAGATATTTTAACTTGTTTAAAAGGCTACTGCAGAGCTTACAGCAATATACTCTTGCCGAATTCCAGTAGTGCAAAGTGGATAGTAGGTGCAGTGGGTAGTAGGTGCTCAAACAATGACTTCCTTGAAGTAATGGAGGCAGTAAAAGAATCACCTGAGTTGTAACTCTGCAAAATTAGAAGTCACAGAAGTTGCCTAGGCAGTAAAAGAATCGCCTTTGTTCTAACTCTCCACATCTAAGAAAGAGGTCTTTTACACTCTACCAACCAAGAGATCTAAATGCTCCATCCTATATAATGTTACTTGTGAAAGAGCATGATCACTCATATACGAACACAAAGCTCAGTTTAGGGAAGAACTCATAGATGAACACGATGGCCAAAGAATTCATTCAGGTAAAGATGGTAGTTTTTTTAGCATGCAAGCTATACATCCTAGATGTCAGTGGCATTGCAAGAACGAACCTCATTTACTGATATGCAGATTCGAAATCAAGGTTTTTGCCATTTTCATCTCTAGTATGCTAACATTTAGAAGGGAGTATATCCTCTAGAAATGCATCTTGGATATGTAGCATGATTAATTCCCTAGAAACCTACTAATAGGCTATGATTTGCATGGATATAATATACTGACATTTAACTAGGATTTGCTTGCTGATATTGAATCATGAAATCGTTTGTCATAACATCCTTAATGTGTTGATCATTAATATAACTTATCTTATCTTATTAATATTGAGGATATCTCTAAGAAATAAATCTTTGATAATTAGCATGAATTAAATATCCATGAACCTTTTAATATGGTATGTTTATGCACGCTGGACTTGCTCTTAGGAATGAAGAAAGAGTTGATACACATGGTTGATAGGCCACAGGGGCATAGGTCTTTCCCTTCTTTGCATATATGACCCTTTTTTGCATATATGACTCCTTGATACATGCAGGAATACAATACACAACTCAAAAGACATGGAATTCTGTGTCTGGTAACGATCATCGTGGAAGCCCTTGGTATGATTTGATTGACGAGTATATGGGCACTCGTGCAAATGTTACAAAGGCTGTGCATGGAGGCTCGATTTCATCTGACGAAGAAGAAGATGTGATCGTCAATGAAGGGGAAGTAGTGAAGCAGGTAAAGGAGGAGAAAGTTGAGGTTGAAGGCTCAAGGACAAGGCTGAAATCAAGTGTGAAGGAAAACTTGTTGAATGAAATGAAGGACGGACGAAAATAATTGATTGAAGCATTTGGGAAATGGGAGGCCAAGAAAATTGACATTGCAGAATCAATGAAGGATTTATTTGTTGAGCTTGTCAAGAAGTTTGAATGTAATCAATTTGAAGCTACTATTGTAATCAATTTTTTTTAGGTGATTTTTTTTTCAATTCTGAGACAGCTGCAAATTTTTGAGACAAGAAGTTAAAAAAGTACAACATTGGTTGTTGTTTAAATCTGACAAATCGGATAGAGTTTTCTTGGTTTTGAATGTATCATTTGGCTTTCATCAAATACTATTAAGCCACTTTAACCGTCATAGTGATTTAATATGAATAGTACTATGGCAGTATATCCTTGATCCCTGCATGTGGAATAAAATGGGCAACCTCTATAATCAATCGGGGCGTTAGCCTTGTGTTTAGCTAGCCTCGTAAATGAATTTGCATTATTCAGGTGTTCTCTTTCAATTGTCTATAACAGTTGGTTGTTACTCTTTGTTGGTACTTTCTCATTCCAATCACCTTTACCACGTACCGCTATTGAATATAGGCCATTGCCTACGTGTGCAGACTTGGACAAAATTCGTTTACCAATGGCTCCATGCAAACATTGTTTCAAAGCTAAAAATCTTGATCGCTTATAAGTTGATATCTATTCTAACATCAAAAAAGTTCAAATGCTACGTGGCCTAATCTCATTCAGAAAATTCTCTATGCTAAGCTTTAAGTACCTGCATCTGTTTGATGCCAACACACAAATGTGCTTGCCTTTAGAGTAGAAGTGGTGGGTGTTTGTGGTGTGTTCTCTATTGATGATGATGATGAAGAAAGAGAAGGCTTTGGCTGAATCACTGAAGATTTTCTCAAGTTAGTGCTTGAATAGTTTGCAGAATCTGTTGCAGACATGCTGTAGAGAAATCTAGTGTGCAAAGATTTAAGTAAGATAGAAGTTTTCGCCAATTTTCAGATGAGAGATCTGCATTCCATGAAACAACTCAAGAGCATGTCTGCCATTCCTTGATTTGTTTGCTGAAATAATTGCATCCAGGACATTTGCATTTGGAACTCAATTAGCCCTCTTGTTTCCTTGAGCGAAGCTTGCATAGTTGGCGATGGCTAAAGAATATGATCTACTATATAGCCGAGCATGAACCACTGAGAAACACGCTTCATTTATATATGAATTTTGATCAAGGTTGTTACCATATGCTTGTTTGGGAATATCCCTTACCAATTTTTTGTCTGAAGACAATTGTTTATGTCTTTAGAAACTGCTATGTCTCTGGAAACTATATAAAGTAATTGCAAAGAGCCTAGTAATTTTTGTGTACCCAAGTTTAGAATGGTTCTTTATTGTTCTCGATGGCATGATTAAATTGATTTTAATATATATATATATATATATATATATGCATTTGTGACAGTCCATTCAGTTACTTGATTTTAGCTCATCGTCAATATTCATTCAATTATTAGGTACCTTTTAAGTCCCTAAAATTTTTTAATTGAAGGACGTCAGTCTATTCATCATCACATCATGATTACATTTTACTTCACTTTATTCTATAGATCGCATGAAAGCCAATGCACTTCTAGACGCCATCATTCCGATACTAGGAGCTGCTTTGCATGTGATTATCCATTATATATGGCAGGTTTAAGGTCTCTACTATAGGACCAATTGATCATTTAAAGTCACAAACGCAAGTTTCTTTAATTTGTAGATACGCTTTTCAGAAGATATGTCTTGCAAATGGCTCACTGATAGAATTTAGCAAACAGGTCATCAGGCTTAGCTAAAATTCCTTTTTTGATTTCTAAATATTGTCCAAAATGTCTGGCAAATCATTCACTGATTCTAGGAGAATTTAGCAATTGTTGTGAATATTGACCTTTTCTGCTTCCCCTAGTGCTTTTGTTTTTGCAAATATGTGATTCCATTGATTCTATGTATAGAATACACAAAGGTAAGGTAAAGAAAAAAGGACTTGTACCATTTGATTTGTAAATTGCATCTTCTTTCTTTTATCCATATCCACATCATCACAACCATGTGAACTCCTTGGTTAAAGCAATCATGTGCTTTGAATCACGTTATAACATATAGGCAACGATGAGAACATTGCATCTCAATAAAATGTTAGATGTTTGCTTTAAAATATACCTTCATGTATCAAAATAAAATGAACTCCACTGTTATAGACATCAGTCTAAAAGCTTTGGTTGAACTAGAGCTCATAATATTGCATCTCTATAAAAACCTTGTGTCTCTTCAAATTAAACTGCACGAAAACAAATAGCTATGAAAGTTAACCATCTTCCACAGCATTAGCCAATGCATGGCAAGATATCAGTTCCCCCAAATAATTAAGTTGGATAGAAAATCAACAATCCTTTCCAGTCTGATACTTTTGTAAGAAAGAATTGCCAAACCAAAGCCCATTGTATGATGTAAATAATACTATAAATAAAGATGATACACATATAGAACAACACTAACGATCTGACAGCACAAGGTGAGACACATATAGAACAACACTAACGATCTGAAAGCAACACCATGTTCAGGACAAAGATTACATTATAATATCTGTAAGCAGTATACATTATCCTTCGAACAAAATAACAGGGAAGTGTTTTACCAAATGAAATTATCCTTTGAACAAAAATAACAGGACATCATTTTACCAAAGAAAACGGGAAAATTTATACTTTGCAGATGCTTATATGGCGTTATGATGTTTGGCCCTTTCTCCATTGGTTGTACTGAAGAGCACATGCCAACAACAATTGTAACAACGTTGATGTTCATAACATCATTGCTCACATCTCTATTAATTAATTATATCAAGGATGCCTTTATGATGCATGAGGATGTTGGTTATGCATTCACTTCAGCAATGCACCTTACCTAGATATGCACCTGCAAATACCAAAAACAAGTCTTACTAAAACAATAATTTAATAATTAAAAATCAGCTTCAAGAATTACTATGACCAAGAGGCAATAGAAAACATGAAGATGCACGCATTATTCAAGAAAACATGTACCTTGTGTAGATGTCTACAAAAATCATAGAGATGAAATTCCAAAAACAACTGTTTTTTTATAATACAGGACTTTGGCTATGGCATTTCTTCTGGCTGACATTATCAGCAGCCATTGCAGCTTGGGTTTTGATAGATCTCGTTCTCTTTTGCATTTCACCCTCACCCTCGTCATCCTCCTCCAAAGCTCTCTCAAGAGCTTCCAGTGGATAACTCCTCTCACTTTGTGGATATTATAGCAGGCTGCTTGAGCTATCTCAATTTTTGGTAGCTGCCATTTCTTGAGTAGTTTGACATATCTTTTGGTCAGCTTCTCATTTTCAATACTTCTTTGCATCTCTTCTGTAGCTTCTTCAATCCAAGAATCGTCAAAGGAATCTTGATGCCTAATACATAGATTATGGAGGACTAGACATGCTGACACGATATCAGGAACATTATGTAGTAAAATGTCTACTCTCCTCATCAAAATCCTAAACCTTGCCTTCAATTGGCCAAAAGTGCATTCAACAGGCATCCTTATTGAAGATTGAATGTAGTTTCAATTTGGTTGCATATCGTTTAACCCATCCTTATGTCCCTTGTAGGGCAGCAACATCCAAGGTCGGGTTGGATATGCTGCATTGCCGACAATGCAGTACTTTCCCAATTGTCCACTAGTTATATGCTGGTCTGCTTTTGATTGTTGAAAGAGTTTCCAATTGTGGATACTACCAGCCCATCCGACATCGTAATCCCACACATAACAATCAGACGAAACTATAGCCTGGAGAAGCAATGAGTAAAAACCTTTCCTATTGAAGTAATCTTTAGGATTATCACTTGAAGCGATGATTGGTAGATGACATCCATCAACAGCTCCAACAACAAAAGGAATACCTATCATTTTCTCAAATTCCTTCGCAAGTCGCTCCATTCTCTTAATTGAGGGGCCACCTAATGCACAATAGTTCTATATGCTCTTTAACAGCAGAACAGAATTCAACAACTGCCCTTTGTGAGGTTGTCTCACCTACCCCATAAAAATCAGCTATGTCCCTCAAGGGGTTTCCTGTTGCTAATCTTGACAAAGCAAAAGATGCATCCACGCTTCAAAACTGGCCCTAATGCTTGGCAGATATTGTGATTGTTGTAGGATCCCATCAAAGCTACATCCATGAAGAGATTAGGCATGTTGTACGTCCAAATGCTCACCTCCCTATCCATTCTGCCATCTAATCCTTCTATTAAAATCTGTGAATCCTACATCCAAGAATGTAATGCCATATTAGTTGTCATAGAAGCATCGTCCAAGAATTTTTCGAACCAATAAGAGATGAATGCATCAATTGCAAAAATATGTCTCCTGTCCATTTCTGCCGTGACGATGAGGAAAGAAAAAATCGTTGGTGATGTGCTAAATGTTTTTGGCTTTAATGGAAGTGTTAGGGTAGGAAAGATGTCGGCAATTGTAATAAAAAATGACTACTGCAACAAAAATAATAATAATAATAATAAAAAAAAAAAATCTGTATAGCTGACGTTTAGTGGAAATTCGGCCTTACTAACATTTGGAATGGTTATAGACTGTTGCTAATTTGTATGGAATCAAATCTTGATCATAAGATTTAAACATAGAGCTGGGGAATCTCTTAGAAACGGTTTGCAGATAACGGGCCTGCGAAACTGAGCCCAGTCAAGTACTTGATATTGGAGTCCCTACACATGCATCTTTCTTACTAGCAAATTGGAACTTCAACTTCTTTTTTCAAACAAACTAGCTAATCCTAAATTAACAAAAAAAAAACAATTTTTTTCCTGCCAATTTCAACTCCATAACCAATCAAATAATAAAACAAGGTGCTAGGGCACTACGGATTGCCCCTATGTTATTTGGTCATAGAGGGCTACCAAACAACTTTCAGTAGCAAACTACATAATTTAAGGAAGGAAGGAAGGAAGACGTAATAAAGTCATTGCATAAGTAATTTAAATGCAGAACGAGCATTGAAAGACTGATAGAGCATGCTTCTGCTAGATATTGAAGTTTTTTTGTTATGCTGCTATATTGTTCTCTCTCTTCTTTTTTCTTTTTTTTTTTTAATTGAAACAGCTGCTACTACCACACTTACATTAAAAATGCATCATGCCAAACATTTTATCTTGTCCGGAAGCTGAGAACAATGTTTCAGATATCCTATCCTATATCCTATTCTATCCTATATATTATAAGATTATGTCGTAAATGAAACCCTAGATTCAATGGCTTAGATCCGATCATCCGAGATTCAACACATTAGATTCAATTTTGCATCTCGCCCTAGATTTTTAACGGCTCGGGTTTCACAAAATAATATTGGACGGTCCTTATTCTTTCTTTAGGGTTTCATTACGCAGCGGGCAAGGGAAGGGTCGCCATAGCTGATATCCGCCTCTAACTAATTGCGTCTCTGGTAACTATGGCGGGTCTGGAGCTCCGGGTTGGTCATAGGGCTTTGTTTGAATTAAAAGGAAGGCATAGGGTGCATAGCCATTTCGATCGCAGGTTTTCGACAGGCATATACAACTTGCTGTCGAACTGGTACTAACTGGCAAACGATCATAGGCTGCCATATTCGACCTGGCTTATCCTAGAATGTGTATGCCCTTCTCTGTCCTCTAATGTCTGCTTATTTGCATTGGTCCTGGGCCACCATCTCACATGTAGTTGTTCATCATCACGGAAAATTCTATGACTATTTTGCAGATTTGAAGGGTGGAATAAGCTTTGCATGTAACATAAAAAACATTATTAAGGTAACATGCATGGAGAAAACAGGAAAGATTAGAATAATCCTAGCGTAACATTTGCCCCTTTCGTTTACTAGGTTGGCAGTCAGTGTGGTGCATAAAGGCATGAGCATTATATAATGATATAACCATTAGAATGTAATAGATCTCTGTACGTATTTTAAAAGCGTTGGTGTAGATACATTGAGTCAGTACCCCTGTTGATTGCAGGAACAATTGGCTTGAGACAAATGAATACATGGTCATTGATCTGTGCTAAATTTCCAGCTATAATATATTCATATTCCATGGTAAGGAAATCGATGTGATATCAAATGAGAGCTCAATACCCAACTTTTTGAAACCCAATGACATGATACAGACCATCAAGATTGGACAATTCACAAACATAAAACTGTGATTGCAAAATCGTGTGCACACCTTTTCTTCGAAGCTTTGTCGCACCAACAGGAAAATTCCTCATTCTTAGATGGGACTCCAATTACAATTACAATATGCCTTTGCAATTAATCTTTTTTTGTGCTCTGCTTTGCTTTTATTTTGTGGAGCCTTTGTTCCATCACAGACATCACAATCATCATCATGGTTACCTTTGGGAGGCCCACCATTTTGATCGGCCACTGCTGTAAGCATATCAACAATCTCGTTTCCTAGGTTTTGAATAATAATTTCATGTCCAACTTCATCATGGAAATCCTAAGTCCATAAGTTTTACTTTTAGGCAAAGCTTACCTTTGTTGTGCAGGCTACACCCATGGAATCCCGAGTCCTTAATTTTTACTTTAAGGCAAAGCTTACCTTTCTTGTGCAGGCTACATCGTTCCAAGTGCATGAAAAGTTTGCCTCTGGGATTTTGCTACCTTCACAACTCTGCACTACAGAAAGTTAGGGTACCGTTATATATAGAAGGATGCCATATATTGTTTACATAAATACCAACCTTCTAAAATGTAAAACATGAAGTTTTAACAAAGTTTTTGATACCACCCTATTCTAAATGATGTTAACACCTTCAAAATATAATTCACAGATCTAATTTCATCTACCACAATTTGTTAAATGACATGAGGATAAAAGTCCATAAAAGTGTATATCGCACAAGAACGGCAACAATTCTATGACGGACAAACTGGGCTTCAGCATGCTGAAGAACCACTACTTGCCCATACACCTCTATGCACAAACATCATCACAGAATTTAGACAGAATTTGGACATTCTTCACTTTCATCTCTATGAGCATAAGCATCTATCCTGCAGCATTTTTTGCACTAAGTTTAATTTTGTGTTCTCCCTAATGGAGCAAAGGACCACCAACAACAACATTAACACATATAAGTTTCATTTGTGAGTGCCAGATCTAAGGTTCTTGAAGAGAATGGCTGTATAAGGAGGGCCGCCATGCATGTGAAAAAGGAAATGAGGGCTTTTGAGGAAGAGAAACATACACAAAAAGGATGTAAGGGAAAACACAAAACATTGCAATTTGCAAGCAAAAGTACAGGTGAGGAAGAGCGTAGGTGTAGCTTTTGGAAACATGGGGGCTGAAAGCCATGCCACCCCGTTATATTGGCTGAACCACTAGTACGAACCACTAGAATGGGAACTTAACAAACAAAAATAAAGAGCAAGGCAAAAATGGTTTTTTAATGGATCTTAAAAATTTTCGGCATGCAAAAAGTTTAAAACCTTAGCCCATATTCAACGCGAAAATATTAAAAAAATAGGGGGAAAAAAAAATTCACCACGGGAAAAAGAATCTATAATTGTGGCCGTTAGATCATTAAATATGCTGGGATATGCCTCAAGATGCTCAAAGCCAACCCTCTCCCTAACAAATTGCCCCTTAACAGGGGGCAATCCAAAAATGACATCTTCTACAGACATCTTGTGTTTATAGATTATTTCGTAGAGTCGGAGCCATTAAGCTATAGGAAAAGTTACTGAAATACCCTTATTGTTTACTGAAATTACCAAAATGCCCCTCAACCAGGGGCATTTTGGTAAAAATGCTAATAACATTTTTCTGATAATCCGAATGCAAATGTGCCCTCCAGATGAATCGTAGACAATTATGAGAGCTTTCCAACAAGTGTAATATCACCTGATTTCAAGATCGCATCATTAAGCTATAACACATTTTACTCTTAAAATTTTAGGCATTCAAGACAACATAACTTTACATCAGCAAGTTCAATTCAGATGGTCTTATACTTATTGGAAAGCTCTCATCATTATCTCCAATTTGTGTGAAGGGCACATTCGCATTTGGATTATCATAAAAAAGTTATGATCATTTTTACTGAAATGCCCCTAGTTGAGGGGCATTGCAGTAATTTTAGCAAACAATAAGGGTATTTCAGTAACTTTCCCAATACTTTAATGTGCTACCAATTTCATTGTGCTTAATACAGAGCTGGAGAACATGATCTTGAACGTATAAACTTGTCGGAGTCCTAATGCTAATGAAATCTTAGAATTATTAAAAAAATCAATGCAGCTATTATGCACGTTTGTCTCCACCCCTGTTTTACCATTATTACTAGTTAGAATTGCCAAGATGGTAAACAGTCTGCACATGGCATTACGCTTGGTAATTTTCGTGGGGAGGAACTTTATGCCCTGCCACGAAAATTCCCTATCCTAGTACATACTAGTTATGGTGCTCGGCGTTGTCGGGCTTTAGTAACAATTTGAGGAGGTGGTTGTTTCTTTGTTGGCTAGAGCAACCAATGTGGCTTGGAGGGGGCAAGTGTAGTATAGAGGAAGCCTTTAAGATTCAAAGATAAAGAATGATTATGCAGAAAATTATGGATTTGATCTAGCACGTTGAACTGTAGAAATGTTATAGGACATTCTTTCTGTTTATATGATGTTTGTACTAAAATGATTTTACGGTCAGACATTGGTAGGCTTTAGCAATCCATAGGGATTTGTGTTGCAATGTGAGGGCAACAAATATTATGGTTGAAATTTGTGTTTTTCAACTACAAGTGTTGTTTGGCTTGGCGGGAGGGAGTGGCATTTTATTTTGATTGATGAGGATTTGATGGTTGTGAGCAAATTGAGCCTCTTCCGTTTAAACTATAGAATATGTCAAGGAATGAAATCGAAAAAGATGTATGTCAGAGTTTTGAACATTTCCAACTATGAGATTTGGAAGTTGTAATATGGAGTTACAGTGGCTTCTGCAAATGTATGTTATGTCTACAAAAAAAGCTAAAGATTAATGTATGGAGGCTTTAGCAGTTATTTGTTAGGAAATGGAATGAATTAAAGATTTTGAAAGCTTGTAATATAGTTGTCAAACATGTCATGTAAGTAGGCAAATGGGATGGGTTTATAGTTGTATTGATGTGGCTTGCTTTATTCGGGCCACTTAAGACTTGCATCTATCATGTGTCCTCCATTACTGATAAGGTAGATAAGTGAATAGATTTTTAGGAATACGTTAAGAGTATGTATAGTTTGTTGAATATGATTTACTTGGTAAGATCCAACGTTGTTACATTTTAGCGATCGTAATACTTTAGTAACATAAGCCATTCATTATTGTGTTGCTTGTACTTTTGGGGGGAGAGGGAGTAATTCTTTTATAAGAAGACCGGGTTTTCTAATTCTTACAATCAACCATGCTCTTTCTTAAAGGAGAATAAAAAATTGTGCGTAGAAGCAAGCAATGTCGTTGATAAAGCAAAGTTTTGTAAAGCTTCTCATTCATTGATGATTATGTAGCCTGGATAAACAATGAACATGAAAATATTGACTATGAATATCTAGCACTATAACAGGGGGTTACTTTTAGATTTTTATACGTTTTTTCACATGGTTTTTCTATGATTTTG
>JAANSK020251596.1:0-13203 GCA_011763485.2 Isoetes engelmannii
CCGGAGCTTAATGAGAATCCAGAGGATAGAGCTCTGCATTTGCGGATTATAGGATTGCCAGAGTCCACCAGTGGATCGGATGTAGAGGAGGCTGAGCGCTTTTTCATACACAGTATGCATCTTGCATGTCCAGGCATAAAGGCAGCACACAGGGTCGGGGTACAGCGGCTAGACTGGCCATGCTATCTTTTGGTCCGTTTCAGAGCACGGCAAGACAGGTTACATGTGCTCCAGCGTGGCAGCCATCTTTGGAATACCAGTTTCTCTGTACAAGAAGACCTGACGCTGATTCAGCTGAGTTGCCGGAGGGAGGAGCTTCGCAGTGTGCGGGAAGCAAGGTTACAACGCAAATGGGTTGTTTACAGGGGAGGGGCTGCGATCATTCGTGACCAGTGGCCTCAAGATCCATGGTTGGGGTCTTCTTAGGTATATAATGGAACATACTAAACTGTAAACAGGTATATAAGCATAAAAGTCTGATGTTTGCTGTTCCGGGACTTCAGTCCTCGTTCTGTTTAAGGACTTCGGTCCTCCTTTGTACTGTGTCGTTGCATGTCCTTTGGATGCTGCCTTTGTGGCGCGACGTTAAAAGATGCTTCCTTCCTTCCTTCCTTCCTTCCTTCCTTATCCTCTTGAGGCAAAACATGGAAGGATTTATTTGCTCCATGCAAGTTTGCATTCAGATTTGGAGGCAGGTCTTTGGAGGATGTCTCTCCGTGGACGACATTCTTGCACGATACATTTGAGGTAATGCATTTTATGCTTTGGACCTGAAATTTGTTCTATGATGAATTAGACATCAAAGCACCCTGGTAGTCTTTAATTCTACAAAACACCAAGCATAGCTTATCTAAAAATCCAACCTTAGCTTTTATATTATCTATCTGTCTGTCTGTCCGTCCGTCCGTCTGTCCGTTCGTTCGTTCGTCCGTCCGTCCGTCCGTCAGTCAGTCAGTCAGTCTGTCTGTCTGTCTGTCTGTCTGTATTCGTAGAGTTTAGCACGGAGATGATGTTTCACGCCTCCATGCCCGTTTTGTATCTTTATGTCTCTGCTGCCTTCATGTAAACATTCACGCACTTGGGAGCAAATAAAGGTTGGACTAAGTATTGAACCATTTTAACATGCAGACTGCAGGGTATTGAGCCATATGTCATGTGGATTAGCACTGGACATGCATTATTTCTTGCTGAAAAGACAAAGGGAATTATTGCCCAATATAATGCTGGAAATTTTGGAGGACCCTTCAAAGGAAAAGATATATTATCAAAGGGCAACTTATTAAATAATATAACGTTCGAAAGATTTACGGTCCCAAAATGCTTTGAGGTAAGGATGCTTGCAGATTTCATAAGTTTAAACTTTCTTATTCTGATGATTTTGCATATTCAACGCAAGTGGGCTATTTGGTGGTTTGTCTTCCATTCATCTTTTTTTGTCCCGGTCTTGGAGCTGTTGAAGAAATAAAGCAAACAGTGTGAAGTTTCTATATGTATTACCGAGTATGTGCATTGGTCTCGCTACAAGAGAACATCCGTTCATTGTCAGTTTTTTGTCACTTTGTAGACTATTGCAAATTCTGGAAGGAAGGAATTGACATAGATGTGACCATAAAAATGTAAAAAATTGGTGAAGATACATCGTCATTTTTTTGTCAAACATTTTGGCAATTTTTTGACATCTATTTTGCAATATTTTTTAATATTTTTTTGTCATTTTCTTGGGCATTTTCTTAACACCTATTTTGTCATATTTTTAGGTTGTTTTATGGCAATGTATTGTTATCTATATTGTCATATTTTAGATCATTCTTTGTCACCTTTTTTTGACAATTTTTTGGCACCTTTTGTGCCATGTTTTAGATTATTTCTTGTCACTTTTTTTGGCAGTTATCTGACACCTATTCTTGTCATATTTTAAGTTAACTTGGGCATTTTTTTCCGCCTATTTTGACATATTTTAAGTTGGCTTTGACATATTTTTGTCATCTATTAACATATTTAGATAAATTTTTGTCACTTTTTTGGTAATACTTAGTCATATTTTTTTTCAATTTTAAATATCTTTTTGACACATTATTGTTGTCTTTTTGATACATGTCGTGTCATTTATTTAATTTGACCATTTTTTCCTTTTTTGTCTAAAGGCTAAAATTTAAGCTAGATCTACGGAAAAGAAACAAAGAGTTTAGGTGCGAACTTAAAGAAGGTAACTACATTGGACGCTGCCTAGTGGCGTGACGTTAAAAATCTTTATCTTATCTTATCTTATTTACGATGGAATAAGAGAAGAAGGCAATGGTTTAACGTTTGTTGAGAAATAGAATTCTAAATATCATTCGCTTCCCGCAGACCCACTGAACTACCAAGAAGAGAATCATGACCTAAAATCAAACATCAAGAAGAACTATTGGTCCAGAACGGCCAGAAAGGGAAGATCGTAAGATTGTGAACTACAATAAGTGAACATAAGAATGTGTACTGGAAGGCCATTAATATCATCCGGGATGTGGTTAATCCGGAAACCCGTTATCAGCCATGAAAAACTGCGCAGTTTGAAGCCCAAAAACCAACTGTTTTTGCCCATTTTTTTATCGATCCGGCTTTGTTTCACCTCAAATATAATCCGGACTTCATCAATCTAGCATAAAAAGGGCTCACAAAGTGATTGGCATGCTTTTTAAAGTGGATCGAGCTGCCCATGGAGCAGCAAGAACCATCAGTCCAAAATTTTCAACCCCGCGGCGCAGTTCTACGCTTAGCTTTTGTCCGGATTAACCGCTTTTTGTCTGGATTAACCACCTGACTGATATTGGATGTCCAGATTAACCACTTTGGCTGATACCGGATGTCCGGATTAATCACCTGGCTGATATCAGACGTCCAAAAAACCACACTGGCTGATATGGGATGTCCGAAAAAACCACTTCACTTGTCCGGATTAACCATTTCACTTGTCCAACCACATCCCGGATGATATGTACGGAGTTTCTATCTAGTAGCTAAATAAGGATAGCCAAAGGACCAGATTGCAGCTATCAAGAAAAATATAAAAAAGCAAGAATATGAAATTCGTATAATCAAAAGCAATGTCGTTAGCCACCAAGAGTCAGAAGCAATCCGTTAGCCACCAATGAAAAGCATAACAACAAATTGATTCCTGCAAACGTACACAAAATATGTAGAGGTGTTCTGAAGAAAAAAAACCTGGCATGAAATAATTGCTGGAAAAGTCTGTAAAAAACATTTGAATTCATTGATAAAAAAAAAGCAACTTCTCAAAGATTTTGATCAGGAAAGCAACTGTTATTAGAAAAAATGCTATATACAAACAAATAAAAAACCCCTTGATGATTTGAATAGATCATGGCGGAGAACAGATCATGGCAGTAAGTATAGCTGAATGTCCCATTTGGTCAAGGTCAGCAAGCGCGGAGTAAAAACTGCAAAATAAGAAACCAAGTTCTCAAATAGAAAATTTAGAAGAAAATAAGATACCTTTGAAGCATGCTAAAAAATAATCAATTGCAAAAAAAAATTTATAACGGGGCTCAATATGATGAAGACTTGGTTCAAATGGGAAATACTGTTACTACAAGAGTCTAGACGCAAGAAACAATGAGTGGGTCTGGTGGGAATAATAGTTCAGCTAGACAGAACCTTTGTATTGAACCTGGTTAACTAGATTGAGCTTATGTGTTGAACCTGGATAGTTCTGCATCTTTACAATGGAGAAATTATGTGAATCTATACTACCACAAACAAAGGCCCCATAGCAAGCCCTATACAAAGTATAATATGTGCTAGGAGGCTCTCAATCTTACTGAATTGTTCTAGAAGGCTTAAAATTATTGAATACAATGGTCACGCCATATTCCATATAAATGACATGTGAAATGACAAAGGTGACATGTGGAATAAATCAAGAAAAAAAGAAACATTTTTAACGTCCCACCACTAGGCAGCATCCAACTGGACATGGGACGACACACCACACATATTTACATTGCGTCTGTGGGTTTTTGAAGCCCACAGTTCAGAGTGCAACTCTGGCGGCCTCGAACTAGAGATCTCACATTGCTGAGTCTAGTGTGCTACCACTAGACCAAAGCCCCAGGTCCAAAGAAAGACAATGAATGTTTGAAAAACAGAAGTTGAGGCTTTTGGGCAGAGCCACAATGGTGCTGTAAACAGAAGTTTCAGCCTGTTAGTGGTTCGATTCGGCAGAAGACGACAGATTGACAATGGAGGATTTGAATCCTGTAGAAGGGGTTCCTGTGTTAACCAAAGAAATTAGCAAGAAGAATTTGTGTGCAATAGGCTAAGTGGGTAATCAAATGTCACAAGTTGAAATGAAAATTCACATGTAAGAATGTAAGAGAATGTAAGAATTCCATCGCAAATGCACATGTAAAAATGTAAAAGAATGTAAGAATTACACAATCTAAAGAGATAGCCACTGCAAAACTAGGACATAAATGCTTCCAAGAGCCATATCAGCTGGATCCGAAAAAAATCGTATGTTACATCATTAGAATAGAATATCTTTGTGCAAGTAAAATATGACCCTAAAATATATAAAAGAGTTTACAGTTGAAAATAATTTTACCCTTGTTTGGGTGATTCCATCGCTACGCCTACCTTCCCAAGGAATCACCAAGCCCTCCCCAACGGGTTCCGTTCTGCCCGCCCTGTTTTGGGTACCTGACACTGTCAGGTCCCTCCTGAGCTATTGTAGTCGTACGCGCCCCAGCGCATCCTGACCGTCCAAACAATACCTCCGGATGGAATCATAAATGGAGAATCCTCCAGGACGGAGACCATACCTCCCAATTTCGCCCGATGGAACCACACCTAATTTCGCCTGCCCGATAGAATCACACGCCGAAATATTTTGCAGCATGGAATTCCCAGTGGCATATTCCACCGCAACGAGTACCTCCACTGTTATTTCCCAGGAAGGGATTACCCGGAACGTATTCCTCGAGGTGGAATCACCACCCCGGAAATCCGATGCGATGGAATCGCCCCACAACATGGGAACCCTGGGAACCCAGTCATCGCCCTGACACCGGACGGAGCCTGAAACTGCATCTCCGTCGTCCGCTAGATGAGGTAATCGCGGCCCGTGAAATGGGTATTCCTACCGGTGGAATCACCAGTAAACATTCCCGAAGATGGAATGTCCACATGGCCTATCCCCTGCTGCAGAATCACCATTGTTGTCCCCTGGGATGGAATCACCAGAGAGTCGATTCCTCTAGAGGGAATATCCGCCTTGGTTATTCCTTATTGTGGAATTACAATCAGCCCTTTTTTAATATTTGAATCTTGGAATTAATTCTGGACCACCAATTCCACAACACAGAATCTCCACGCCGCTTCGTGAGTAAGGGGTTGTGCTTTGAGAAGGTCCGTCATATGTCCCAAGAGGGATGTTGCCAAATATGGTATGACATAAAATAATGATCTCTCTCTCTCTCTCTCTCTCTCTCTCTCTCTCTCTATAGGCAATGTAACATGGTTACTAACACCAAGTTGCACTGTTCATAGAGGGGTGAAAGCAAGTATTGGGAATTCACGATCCTTCAACTCTGAGGACCCTAGGCGCATCTGATAGTTCTTTCCATTGACCATTTGCATACCCTTGCTATTCTCGACCAGTGAACCGAGGACTGTACAAGCACACTACCTGGTGCAGATGGGCATGAGCATTGTGCATTCCAAGACTTTTTTTTGTTGTTCTTCTATGGACATTGTAGCTCAATGAACATCTGAGCTCCATTGTTCAGAGAGGGGCAAAAGCAAAGTTCTTGGAATTCACGATCCTCGTACTCTAACTCATCTTGGCATGGCAGGTGAGTGTGAGGTTCATGAATTCCCATCTTTTTTTATATTCGTCTCTGGCCCATGTAGCTTGGTTGTTATCTGAGCTCCATTGGTCAGAGAGGGATATAACAAAAAGGTGGCACTTTGCGAACCTTCCACTCGGATGTCTTTTGGTGCAATACAACTCCCAATTCTCGACTTGCGAGTCGAGAATGGCCAAACCATGCCTTCACCAGCATTCACTCTTGACGTAGGATCCCAATCTTGACTCGCAAGTCGAGATCTTGCATTACCTGCTATTGAATAAGATTTGGCAAAAGGGTGGAAATTAGTGGATGACTTCGAATCCCCAAGAGACCGATGTGTGTCAGATGTGTGTCAGCTGACCCACATCGTTCTCTTGGGCATTTGAAGTATCATCCATTACTTTCCATCCTTTTCCCAAATTCCATTCTCTAGCAGGTAATGCAAGAGAATGGAATTTGGGAAAATTCGCGACTTGCGAGTCGAGTATGTGGCAGTCCAAAAGGAATCCCTTCATTTCAAGAATGTGGAGCCCAGAGATGCCTTTTTGGGGGTCACATACTCGAGTCAAGGGCTGGGAATGCAACCACTCGATGACAAATGCTAGACTCCAAAAACTGCTCTATCAAGGATCCGACCTATTGGGTGCACTAGAGTTGTCAAGAAATGGTCCATGTTGCTAATCTCTTTGTCTAACAACAATCAACACAGAGGCATTCTTGATGTTGAGCACTGTTAGACAAAAAAAGGAGCAGCTCGAAACAATCCTGGGAACCCTGAGTGCAGATGTGCAATCTTTGAACCACTAACAGTCTGTTTAAAACATGGTCCACAAGTTAAATGGTTGGAGGTTGTTTCTGCTCGATCATATATGATGCATATCGAATCTGTGCAAATTGTTTTGCATGCTACAGATTTGATATGCTCCATATATAATCGCGTAGAAATAAATGTTTTTCAACCATCCAATCTGTGCCATCTTCAAACCTGTTTTTACACTAACAATGTGGCAGGAAATTAATGAACCCATCCTCGAGTGGTATTAATGCTTCTGCGAAGGAACCAGCTGCCATCGTCTTCATCGCCCTGCTATACACAACTGGCACACACAGGACAGCGTGTGCAGGTTGTGTATGCATTAGTAGGGCGATGAAGAAGATGAATACAGAGCAACCCTTGCATTTCTTAAGTTCGGCTGGCATACAGATGCCCAGAAAGTTTCTCAGTTGCACCTTCACATGTCCTTCAGTATCCAAAGCCGAGACAATCTCGACTTTGAACGCTCAAGGACAAACAGAGGAGCAACTGGAAATACTCTCTGGGAACCACAGCCATTGTTCGAAGTAACCATTTAGTAGACTAAGTAGAAACTAGAATAACCAGCAAAGGGATTACAGGGACAGATAGACATACCTCTTTCCGCAAGCATTCTGTGGCCCATTGTATTATAGATTCGGAAGCTTCTCCCAATGTTTGTGCTTCCTCCGTCGGCCTCATCAGCAATGCATCGGCTAGAATGACTCCGATCAGAGCGATCCTACTAAAGTTCGGTTCCATGGCCGCACAATGAACTCGGCCAGTAGAAGCAAGCTCGTCCCCTACTACAATCTTGTTTCCACGGCAGTCGATCATCTCAACTGCATGCTACACACAAGTTTAAAGGAGCACAATAGTCTACACGGCGAGCAAGCAAGCACAAGATCTTACCTCGTCGCAGCGCCATGGCTCTTATCATCGATGAGCGCTGTGCAAGCGCCCGCAAGAATAGCGCCTTCGACCTTAACTGCGCCGGAGTGAATAACTCTGGTGATATAAGTGCAAGAAATGTGGAAAGCGGTTTTGTTAATCTCTCCTGGTGCTGTATGGAGAGTGACGTGGGCGTCATCTAAATGGTTACTTGGTAGTAATGTAAATTTTGAAAGTGTGTTTAGGCAGGGTTTGGAAACGCGTGCATGTCACGTCCCAATCCCTTTTGTGTACATAATGATTGCTTCCCTTTATTTTAAAAAACTAGAGATTCGTGTTCTCCGTCCATTGGCCGAGCTTATTCTATTTCATGCCTTTGTACACAAGACAGCTGCATTGAAGTATTCAAAAAACCTTTTAGGCGGGTTAAATGTGTCCGCCCAGTACAATTTACTCATTGACTATGATAGTCCAGTCTTTATTGATTGCATGAGGGTATTTATATGGTCGCGATGACATTGTTTCTTTATTTTGCCCAGCGAAAAATTCACCAAAAAGTCGGAGTGCCTAACGTCTAAGTTCTTTGTTCGAAGGCGCCTGGACATGGCGAGTAAGGGATCCAACAAGTGCTCGGGGGAGAAGGCCGGTATGTCGGGCAGCGCAAAGAGACAGAGATTGAGGAGCTCGGGTATGATTCATGCATGAATTTCTTTCTTCTATATGCAAACAATAACTCGATGCCTCAGCCTACCAGGTTTTAAGCCTGAAGAACTTTGCCTTGTTATCCGCATCCCATACTTCGTAATCAAGAGTTTAGAGACGGAGGATCTCAACACGCCGTCGGATTGCTGGTGGTATGTTGAAGTAACAACCTCTGGTAAAGAGAAAGATCTCTTCTTTTGGTACGGAGATAAGCAGGGATCTGGCGACAGATACAAGAAGGCCCGCCTTGTGCTTTCGGTCGATGCACGGGATGACAAGCACATCAGGCTCTTCATTGAGGATGTGCCAAAGGCCAAGTTTTTCCATAGCCACTTTCAGTAATGAGCTATTCCTCATGATCCATGAACAGGGCAAAGGGAACGGACAAAAGGCCTCCACCAGTCAATTGCCAGAATTTGGACTGGCAGGACATAAAAGGATTGATGGAGAACAATACCCTGGCCTCGAGGGAGCTCGGCATTGAGATATCCAGAGTTCGAGACAAGTTGTTCAATGAGGGGATGTACACGTCCAATGTCCCGAAGAATCTGAAGCACTATGCGGTCGGGTTGGAAATTGTACCGTATAACACTATTCCAATTGATAGGAGGCTAACAGCGAGGAGCATGAGGGCGATGGGTCTGGTTCAGAGATAGAAGAAAAGGATGTAGAGGATTCCCAGTTCTTTAACCAGAATGACGGTCAATGGGGGGGGGGGCAGAAAATAGAGCGTCTGACATAGTATTATCCATTGGGGATTGGGCACAAGATGAACGTTGACATCAAGCTGTTGAGGTTGTGCACCAGGGATGCAGTGCTATATAATCACAAGGAGTCTAATATAACTCACATGCTCGAGATCCTGAAGTCCATGATACGCAGTCCCGTAGCAGACCCCATGCCTGCTGATGTGATTCCTTTCCACAGGTTGACTGGTGCATTATATCCTTGGAGCGTGGAGTGACTTGAAGAATAAAAATGTGAGATTCTATGTTGTAGACGGGCAACATTCGGTCAAAGCAGGCCAGATACTCCAGACGGAGAAAGAAGTCCCACAGCGGATCAAGGATCTTTATTGCATGCGGGAGTGCAGGTTTCTGTCAGCTGACACACCTTCAATTGAGCTGGCCAGCATCAGCCACTATCAAAACACAATCGCAGCGAGTGCCAGTTACACAGTAAATGAAAAATCTTTCTTTGTAGACTATAGTGAGGGGCTTTCTTGACTCACGAGTCGAGAAAGACTTTTTTTTATGCCATAGACGATCATATGTCTGTTCTCTCAATCCCCTACTCCTTGCAGTCTTCCTTTGCCTTTTAGAAGGATGCGTTTTTTCTCGACCCGCAAGTCGAGAAAAAACACAACCTTCTAAAAGTCTACATCTTGATGGAAATATTTGCAGCCTGATGGGCTTTCTTGACCCGCGAGTCGAGAAAGCACATCAAGCTGCAAATATTTCCATCTGACTGGGCTTTCACGACTCGCGAGTCGAGAAGGCCCAATAAGGTCGCTATTTGTATCTTGCTGCCCACTGGTTTTTTCATGTATACATTTCAACTGACTTGTATTTGGGTTGCATGCAGCCCATATCCGGATCAAATCATTCATGCAAGGCATCAATGGAAGGCACTCGGTTATCCACCCTGACCTAGAGGAAACAGGACGCCCTCAGAACAATGGTAGACTTTCGAGAGGCTGTGCAGATATGTCCTCCTTGAAGGCCACCAAGATGACGATGTAGAAGATGAGGAAGGAAAGAAGAAGAGGATTCCAAGAAAACAAAGGAAGTCCTTGCTTGATCAGTAATTCTCTGCAACGACGAACTGTGGGAGAAGTGGACCGAGATCTGGATTATGTGGCAGAGGGGCCAGTTGAAAGATAGCAATGGAGAGCTCCCTCAAAAACCTGATCCAAAATTATTTGAAAAGGCTTTCATGAAGAGGATCATGGGTCTGAAGGATTCTAAGGCCATGGAGCTGCAGAGTAAAATTATTGACAGTTCGATCCTGCTGAGGAAAAACAGGCTTTCTAAATTGCAAGATGCCAAGGACTATGCGATCATCCTGAAGAGGGGTCGTGCCTTGCACGAAGGCATTGCGGAGTTTTGCAACGTCGTGTGTAATGAAGAGCAAGACTTTGAATATTATAAGGACAGAGCCAAGCTAGATGATGAGGACTTGAAGAAATTGAGAAGGCTGTGCACCTCGTACGTCACAAGCAAACTGAAGCGCAACGTTAAGACAGAGGCATTTCCTCCGAGAGCCCAGGCAATTCTTAAACGAAAGCTTGGGTTGGGTGTTGTGCCCTTCAATGTGGATTCTAGCTCCCCTCCATTTCTAGTTACCCATGGCCACAAAGGTTTCAGTGGTCTACAATTATTTGTGGGTCCTGTGGCACTGTTTGCTATGAACATGATCGAGGATCCAACTGTGTTCTATGAAAAGGCTGATCTGGAACAAGTGGTTCAAGACATGCCTTGACATGAACAATCTTGATGCTTTTAGCTTCGTTATTTTTCGCATGCCTGGGCGATAGACATCCGCGGTCTCGCAATGGACCACCGATATTAACTATAGCAATAGGGTCCTATATGCCATTTATGAATTGGAGAGTGATTGCAAACCCGGACTCCCTAGGTGTCCAAGTTTTGCTAATATAATTACCATAGTGGTGACGAGGCCGCCTTATGTAAGCTTCAAGGAGTGGTGGTCCAGCCCACACTCCTACATGAATAAGTTCATGGTGTCAAATGATAATCTCGGTTCTTGGAGGGGGGCGATGGAAGCGGTGCCCTTATGGGACAGGATCAACACAGATGCAGGACATGCCCAATCCATAAAATTCCAATACAACCCATGTGCGTTAAATACTTTTATCACTAGTTTGGTGGAAGAGAATCAAATTGTCTGCAAGTGGTACATGAATGGGCTCTTTGTGCAAGGGATCTATGCGTAATGGCATGAAACCAATTTCCATAGTTAGTGACAAGGACATGCTCGAGCCGCTCAAGGTATACTTTGAGCTACTCAATGATTATTGTGTGGTCAGGAAGGAAGGTAAAGGAGATGACATCGAGGAGTCTGAGGAGAAGCCGTCTGAGCAGGGCGAGGATTCTGATGATGCTATTTTGAGGAGGGTTGATGGTGATCAGGCCGATGCAATTCTCGCCAATCTTGTGGCAAAGTAAGCACACTAACAACCTCTAGATTAATCATTGCCAATTTTCTCGACTCGCGAGTCGAGAAGCTCAGCGACTAATCTCTTTCGCTCTTTTTCTCTTTTTCAGAAACCTACTCGATTGTGATTTGAGAAGCCGGTCTTCCTTTGAAACCTCCTCTTCGAGTTCTGAGCACATATCTCCATCCCCTCCAAGAAATGAAGCGGATGAGGACCAAACTATAGACCAAGAGAAGGGATCTGATCTAGGTTCTGGAGGGGCAAGTAAGGTTAAAGGTAATAAGTCTGATAAGTCTGCAGCTGACAAAAAGTCGATTCAGGAATCTGAAAGAGAGACAAACGTTGAGCTGGACTCGAAGGTGCTAAGAAAGTGGGAAGCAATAAAAATACCAACCTTGGACCCCAAGGTGGACTACTGGTCTGAGCCCAATGATAGCAACTGGGATCGGGATGCAGGTAGCAAACTGGTAATCTTCGACGTCAATAGAGTTTTGGCAGCTGTATACGACGAGGACCATGTCCCGAAGCTCAACACGTCACAGAGACCAAAGAAAATGGGCAGGAAAACTGTGTACTCACGTCCGCAGGCAAGGAGGTGGTTGATTGGTGCTTCATTCATGGTTTCGAAGTCGGCATATGGAGCTCCATGGCAAAAGAAAACGTTGTGAAAGTGCTCGCCGCCCTGGGCATGTCTGTGATACCGTTCAAGTTTGTTTTTGGAAATGATAGGTGCAAGCATCTGAATGATCTCAGTCATGATGTCACCAAGGGAAAGCCTATTGTCGTGAAAAGGCTGTAGTCCTTTGAAGCACATCGGGACTTCGACAAGCATAAGACAATTATCATAGAAGACAGCCCGTACAAGTGGTATCACAACTCGGATAACCTGGTTGTGGCAATACTCCCCGGAGATTTTGAGTCGGATGTTTGGTTCAAGAATACACTATGTACTTTGTTGGCTGAGTGTTTGTTCTCTATCAGGGTGGCTGACGTGCTGAATCTATTCAGAGCTCAAAGAAGTAGACGAAGAGAACAACAAGATCATGAAGACCATGGACGAACAGTACTATGGTGATACGTCATAACACCACCAATGTATAATGTTATGTGAAAAACATGTCGTGCAATGTAATGCTCCACACTTTCTCGACTCGCGAGTCGAGAAAGTCTTGATTGTAAAGAACGTCCCCCGTATCATAATGAAATTATGCATGTGAATTTCTGAGGTCTTTTCTAATTGTCCTGTCTTTCTTGACTAATAGCAGTTTATTTGTTGATTATGATGTTGGTGTCTTATAGGTTGGAATGCAGCCTGACTAATTCCCGCGCAGGAAATGCTTCTACCCGGGCTTTCGGATAAACTTGCTAGGGAGCGTAAATACCATGGGAAGGAACAATCCCCGGTCGGTAAGAAGAAGATGGGTCAATTACATGAGGCGCAGAGGATCTTGCAGGCTTTCCATGACATCCAGGAGGTTGGGGTATAAATGCTTTTGACCCGGGCATCAAAGAAAGGATGTGCATGGAGGAAGTGCCGGTCGGTTGGACGGGCAAACCAGTTGCACCTGAGGCACCTCCACGAGAAGCTTTCTATTGCCTTCAGATTGCTTCACGGGCTTGGAGGCCAGATCCAGACGCTCCATCTGTTGAGCCCATACGATATTCCATGTTCGAAAATGATGTAACTGTTGTCACTGCTAGATCCCTATGTGTCACGAACCTACGCAAAAAACAGGGCGAATACACACAAGAAATACCAAAGAATCTTATATACAGCAAAGAATCTG
>JAANSK020251607.1:0-23105 GCA_011763485.2 Isoetes engelmannii
CCCCCAGCATAGTAAAAAACCCCTTTCCAAGTCACGCACCTGGCCTGTACGGATTTGCATGGTGAAGCCCCCTAGTAAACAACTAACAAGTTTTACCTTGCTAAAGCCGTCTGATGTGCTTCTTGCTAGTTTTTGCATTTTTCAAAACACATTGTTATGAAAGCATATAGCTTCAAGTAATATTGACCTCTTGTTAATGTTAACCGATGTGTTTTTCAAATATGCGCTTCCTTACGAGGCATATAAGACATATGCTTCACGACATGCAGGACACATTGTTTTCTTATGGAGGAAGAGGCCCCCTCTAGTTGGACCACACTTACAAAGTTCGTGCTTTTTCAAATGGGCTGATTGGCCAGCACAACCATAAGAACAATAAATTAAAAAGTTGTATTCAGAAGCTTTTGTTGTTCATGCTCTTATCGTGCAGTCAGAATCTTGGGGAGCAAAACTCTCTAATGGGAATAAGAAAATATCACAAATCTGAAGATTCACGCAAGTGTCCTAAAGGTCTAACCAAGGCAAGGAAGGCGTTGGCTTAGATAGATAGACAGATAGATAGATAAATAGCTTGGGAAACAAGGCATTATCATTATTACTTTGACATAGGTGTTGGAAGAACCCCAAGGGTGAAACATGCCATAACAATGTGTTAAACAAATACAAAAAGTAAAGGATAATGAAAGAGAGCCAATAAGATTATGCCAAGTGGACAATTTAGATCCACTATGTAATCCTTTCTAATTGGTGGATCGTGACTTAGTTAGAAAAAGACGTGCTTTAAAATTTATCTAAAGGGTTCGTTATTAAGCATTAATTAATTAGACTAATAATGCAGATTAATTAGGATGTTATGTCTAGTTCACGTGACAATGGAATTTATGTTGCAAATTGTCGTTTATCTGCCGACACGTGGCGGTTGCGAAACCGTTGAAGAATTCTAGATCGACGGCATTGAATTATTCCCAAGGAGGAAGGTAATTAGAATAAAGGAAGGTTTAGGTTGCGAATTAAAAAATGGGGGTAAATAAAAAAAAGAAAAGGCGCCACGGACGTGCTTGGACTTAGTGTTACTGCAAATACGCGGCAGGGGAACGGATTTCTGGGGTCGATCGAGAAGTAGATGGATGGTTTTTTCCTTCCATAGCTCTCTTCAGCTTCCTCCGCCTTCATCTTTCTTATATCTCCATTTTTCTGCTTCGCCAAATAACATATCGAGCTTATTCTCAGCTTTCTTATAGCTCAATCAAGCAAAATCCTGTCAGATTTTGCTTTGTTTAGGCGATTACGCTTGAATTACTTGGAAAGCTTCCATGAAATACCGATGCATCGGGCTCAGTTTACCAATCAAGTTCCATTTTCAAGATGAGGATTGATCTTCTGCTTCTCGATTACAGAAAGGACCTTTTGATTGTGGAACTATGATGTAAAGTGGTAGGCTGCATAGCTGTTGGCCAGACCTTATAATTTGTGGTCTGATGGAAATTAAGCAACTTGGGACAGCTCAAATAGATTTTTGCTGCGCAAGGACAAAGTTCGATAGATCTATGATGTGGCAGCTACATTTTGGTCGCTGAGTGTTATCAGATGGATTAATCGGGGAAAGCTGTAGATAAAAGCACTGTTGAGGCAGACTGCGAGACGGGTTGGAATGCTGGCCATGGTGAACATTGTTTACCGAGTTCCTCGTTGGATTCAACCTTTGCTTTCACAATGAAACAATGGGTCTCACTATTGAAGGACAGAGTCAGCTTTTCTCCATCGTCTCCAACTGCATCTTCTCCTCGGCAATGGTCATCTCCAAAGTCTTCCAGTGATGGCGATACACCAAAATCTAGGCAAGATACATATCTATCTTAGCTCATTATGCAAGCTTTTAGCAGATAGTTAGGTACAAATGCCAAAATTACAAATACATGCCATACACTAAACGATCACATATGCGTGCCACACAATACAAATGTGGCTTCAATAACATGTTTAATTTTTTCTAATAGGGTATGAAAAACACTTTGTAGATCAGATCTTCTGAATATGTTGTTGTTTGAAGCAGAAGGAAAGGATATGAAACAGAACAGGAACTTCGGACTTTTTGGGAGGCATTTAGATCCAGTAGTTCAGAGAAGGTATCTGTGCTAAAACATCATATGTCTATAAGCAAGAACGCAATAACAGCTAATCATATTTGTTTACACAGGAAAAAGAGGAAGCGCTGGAGATTGTGATAGAGATATTTTGCAAATTATGTCGAAGGCATGGAAACCCTTCTGAAATTATAAACAGGCACGTTAAGAATTCTGCATTTTTTATGTCGGATTGTGGTCTTTGTGGATCTGGCTTTACCTAAAGGAGCTTTACATCTTTTGGCTTTTCCTATTATAGCATGAAAGTCATCCTGTATTATGCTGGCTAAAGGCAGAAAGAAGAAATTATTAAGATCTGCTTAGGTTCTAGGAGACCAAATAAGTTCATTCTTTCTTATCAAGGAACATCCTCCTAGCTTTAGGCAAAGCTACTATTGACTAAAATCTGAGCTCGACATCTTTTGGCTTTTCCTTGTTATGGTATGGAAGTACATCTATATTTGCTGACAAAAGGCAGAAAAGAATTCATTAATGTCTCCCTTACGGTCTATGAGCCATCTAAGTATAACAATTCTTTCTCGTCTTGGAGTATCCTCCTAGATTTGAAAGTGCTACGCGAAGCTACCCAAGACAAGAAATGGAGACTGAATGATTGGAGTTCATGTAGGTTATCTTTGGAAAGATTATATTAACGTCTACGAAAGACCACTTTGGTCTATTGCAGCCTCCTAGAGATGTTACATAAAAATGAAAAAATGAAAAACTAAAATGATGAGATCATAAGATTATTTTCTTCTTGGCCAGTGGTTCAAAATATGAAGTAATGTCAGACTTGTTTCCACTCTGAAAGGACTGCTTATGTTTGTCTTTTATTGCCCGCTTTCTTCTTCTTCTTCTGTAGTGGAATAAAGTTTCGTCGGTTTTGGTAAGATGTTTGTCAGTACCCACGAGGGACATCATCTATGAGGACATTTGCAATTTATTGCTTCTATTTATTGCGTTCTCCTACTACACATGACTAGGTCTCTTGTTAGTTAGCTGGGGTCACATCGTGTAGGTTATGTGGAATCAGGTCTTCTTTGGTTTTGGAAAGATGTTTGTCAGAACATGGGAGGCAGCCTTTGATGAGGACATATCCTTTGGTCAGATGCCTGGGGTAACCATCTTGTATTTGCTTCTTGAGTTTTGTAAGCCTGGAGTATCATTTTTCTGAATGAGGACCAAGATATGAAGTGTGTTCCTTCTTACTGAAACATTATTGTGCTAAATATGCAGGCTTGGGGACCCCAGACTATTTTCTTTTGTTCTAGCAAGGTCATTTGTTAATGACATTGAAAGACTCAAGAACTCTAGTCCAAGCTGCAGACTTGTTCTTCATGACATCCTTCATATTTTGTCAGAAAAAGGCAAGGTATGGATTTCATATGCTGTCGTGGTCTCCATATATAATTTCAATACGCATGTTATACATCTCATAACAGTACTAAGAGATGCATTCTCTTTTAAGCTGTTGCAGGAGGAAGAAGGCAGAGTTTCAGGATTGCTTTATGCTCTTGAAAATGTTATCATCCCTGTAAGTCATTGACAAAACCTCTATTTTTGGAATTGTATAAACACATAAAAGGAGAAGAATGCGTATGCATCTTGTGTACGAATCAAATGACACACTTTTGCATGTTGTGGCAGCCACTTGATGTCCAACCTCTGCTTGACGCAGGGCTTTTGTCCTGTATGGTCGCAGTCTTGCACACTTTTGTCCCTTCTCCAGGACAAGGGAGGAACAAGGAGGGATTACAGCCGCACAATACAGAAGATAATACTGACAACGTGCATCCCATCAGCAGACTTCAGGTAAATAATCTGAAGAAACCTACTATATCCTTGAATGTATTTTTATTGTGTGATGAAGACCATGGAGTTTTGATAGTTATTATTTTGATTGTCAGGGAGGATTGATTCACATCATGAAAACGCTGGCAAGGCATCAAGGGGCTGTGCAGAGCTTAGAAGATACTGATTCGCTTGAACTGCTCTTTCATATGGTTGTCATTAATAATCACGGACAAGCAACATTGCATATGTTACAGCTACAGCGACATGTGATGCAGGTAAATACGCGTGCAGGGACTGTGGAGTCAGACTAGATATTGTATTCTTATTTTCTTTTACATGTCTGAAGAAAATACATGCCTGAAGGTCATAAATATGTTGCCCTTCAGTTAATGGTGGTTTTGGCTGCAGATAATAAGTAGCTTGCTCTCTACTGATGATGGAGGGATTGGACTGTACATACACAATCGTCAGCTTGTGAGTGACCACTAATAACCTAGTGTTCTGATACTTCCAAAATCAAGATATAGTGTGATAATCATGTTACTGTTTCTTACCAAATCTTAGGTGAAGGTGCTTCTAAAGGCTGTGAAAGACTATGAAGAAGAAAATGGAGATCCTGCTTATGTAGTTGGAGTAGTCTCCTTATTGCTTGATTGTATTCAATTGTCTTACAAACCAGGTAAGACTTCCATCAATGGCAATGATTGTACTTTCGGTTGTAGATATCTTGTGCTTTTATGACATCCAGAATAATATTGGTTTCAGTACAATATTTTGTTTATAGTTTATTTCTTTTATTGCAGGAGCTAGTGGTGTCAAACTTCGTGAAGATTTTCAAAATGCACATGGATATCATTTGCTGGCACAATTGGCATTAAAGTTCTCATCATCTGAGTTGTGGAAAAGTGGGAATGATATTCAGAGTGCTCATGATAAATTGGCACTACAAGCTTCAGATTTAGATTCCGCTATTGATACTGGCATAAAGAAACGTTTATCTCCTGCACTTCTAAGCTTGCTTGATGTTCTTGTAGAGTTTACCCAGGTTGGGACTGTAGATGATTATGTGACGGCATCAGCAGCAAAAGCAGGTAGTTGTATGCCTCGTTTTGAACAGCCTAAACCATCTGCTAGTGAAAGAGTCGCAGGAGACAACAAAGTACGAGATGTTTTTGCTGTACAAGTTCTTCAAGATATATTTCTGAAGTCTGGGGATCTAAGTTTGCAAATTGAAGTTCTTGATCGGCTTTTGAGACTGTTAGCTGGGCATCCAGCAAACTATCTGGTTGTACAGGATTTACGCATTCTATCACTTTTTGTGCTGAATATGGCTAGTTTTCCTGAAGTCCTTCAGGCACAGCTTCTTAAAGTTCTTGAATATGTAATGACAGTAGTTAGTTTGGTACCAGAGCAGGAACTTCTTGCTCTATGCTGTTTATTGCAGCAGCCATTATCTGGGTCCTTAAGTCGCAGCATCTTATTGTTCTTTGTCAAGGTATTGTCATTTGATATTCAGTATAAGAAGGTACTCCGTGAGGTGGGCTTGCTGGATATCATTATTGAAGATGTAAAGAAATGCATGGAGGCTGCTGATGTGCATTCAAGACTACTCACTGAGATGCAAGAGTGTACAGAGTCAATGTCAAATATTGAACAAGCTAATGGCAGATCCTCTATCTTTAAGGGGGGGAACACCAGGAACATTGCATGGGACTGCCTGCTATTGTTGATTAGGCAGAATGAAGCAAATCAGGCATCATTTAGAAAGTCAAACTCGGTTGTCAGTATTCTACCATTGTTGAGCTCTTCTTTGCATCGACAATATGTTCTTCGGGTGCTATCTACACTTATCACTGAAGACAAGACTCAGGTTTGCATTGGATCCTGTTTTAGCCTTTTAAGTTTGAATGCGTCTCTTTTTGGCGTGTATTTCTCTTCAAATTGTTGGTGTTTGCTGTTTTAGAATGTCAGCTATGGCTTTAACAAATGATCTACTGTCAACAATTCTTCACATCATATTAAGGCCAGATGTACTTGTAGCACCACTGTTAGCCACTGCCCGGCCCTCGAGCACTTTAGGATTTTCTTGGCGATTATTGAAGCACTATTTGACATAGGACTTTCAAACTGCTCTGTACGCATGCAAGTTTCATATATATCTGGATGATTGATATAGGATGTTTTTATAACTTAGCACTTGCCAACAAGTTTCTAATGATTAGACACCCATCTTGCAGAGTCATCCTGAAGACATGAATTCCCTCATTAAGATTATTAACAGTGGTGGAATAGTTAATATTTCTGGAAGACAATGGCAAGTTAATATTGCAGCTCAAACTGACATCTTGTGGACGATGTGGAGAATTCTGAGTTCTAATCCTGTGCTGAAAAATTCGTTTGGTGAAGAGGGATTTATGCTTTTGCTCAGCAGTTTCCAGAACATTCATTCGGAAGCTGACAAGGGTTCTAGTGACATCTCGCTTAAAGGGCAGATAGATCTTTTGGCTGCATTATTTCATCTGGTAACCATTGCTGTGTCCGATCACCCACTTAACAGAATCAAGCTGCGTGAGGTTATTAACTCAGGAAGCTTCAGAGAATATGTTCTGAACTGTTCCCTTGTTGCTTCAGAATATGAAGGCCACTTCTTGGATTTACTCTTTGATCTGGCTCTTGAGCACAATCGCTCTCCTGTGAAGAAGAATGAAGCTTGCAATATTCTTTCTATTGGAGCAAACATTGAGGAAGTATATGTTCAAGACTACACTCCAGATATTGAAGTTGATGAGATTATTGAGGGAAAAGAAATCTTTAATGGCACAGTGATTATAGCCTTGATCATGTTGTTGCCGCGAGTCTCAATTGAGTCACAGATAAAGATATTAAGAAATGTGGAGTTACTTGTTCGTCGAAGCATGTGTAATAGAGAATGCCTCTCAAACATTGGTAATCACATTCTGCCCTGAAGTTTTAGATATAGACGAGGGATATTTGACGTGACTAGAATTGTTATGTTAGTATTGTATTTTTATTGGATTATTCTTACCATTACTCAATATGTTTATCTTGTTTTTAAAAACCAGGCATCATACATCTTCTTTTGAAGACAGTGCCCCCAACTGCCAACTATCATGCAACCATATGGTCTCCTATTTTGCAAATTTTCAAATTAATTGGTTCCTACAGGTAAAATGTATACCAATCCTCCCTTTACATTTTTGTTGCTTAGAAATTAAATAGTTTTTATGTTTTTAGATTGTCATCACTGGAACTCCGAGAATTATTACGATATATTTGGCAGTGGCGAGATGCATCAACAGGAGATACTGGAAGCCAATTTGCCGGAATGATGGAAGGAATCTTATATGCCGATGACGGCCTTTCCCAACTTGCTTCATCCATCAAATTCCATGTAGATTACCACCGGCATGCTTGCGTCCATATCTCCCTAGGTGAAAGATATTGGCCCCCTGCAGGTGGATACTCATTTGCATGCTGGTTCCGTTATGAAGGTTTTTCAAAGAAGTCTTCAGCTGAGCATCATGGCCCAGTAGGCAGCAAATTTCACCCTGATAATATCAAATTAAATATCTTTTCTGTAGAATGTGTTGACTCAAAGAACATAATGTTACTGGAGCTGAGCTTAAATGATATGGGGATTTTGTCTTTGAGTACCAGTGTCAACTCTCAGTTGGTTTTTAAAGGGGTCCATTTGGAAGAAGGGTTGTGGTACCATTTAGCAATTGTCCATAACAAACCCAACGTGCTTGCTGGACTATTCCAATCTAGTTTAGCCAACCTTTATGTGAATGGATGCTTAAGATTCACGGGTAAGTTGGGTTATACGGCTTCTTCTACAGGAAGATCACTGCAGTCTCTGCTTGGGACATCATCTTCACTTTCAGCTGGGAGCTCCACTTGGCAAATAAGTGGATGCTATTTGTTTGAGGAAGTCCTTGCGGCACCAGCCATCTATCTAATGTACATACTTGGTCGAGGCTATCATGGCCTATTTCAGGACATTGATTTGTTGCGTTTTGTTCCATATGAGGCATGCGGTGGAGAGAATTTGGCCATCTTGGAGACAATTGAAACTGCATCGTCTAGTGTGCAAAAAGGAGATAAGTTATCAACGTATAAAATAAATGGAGCTGTTTGGGAATTAGAGCGGTTGGCCCTATTCTGGTCCCAACTTTCAACAAAGAAGATGATTTTTGCATTTGATGGGACACCATCAGATCCAAGTTCCATTGTTTCTATAACAAACTTGGTTGATCCACTCTCTGCTGCTGCATCGCCGCTCGGTGGTAAGTTTCTGATTATCATGACAATTGCACAGCCTGGTTGTGTAAAGTGACTATATTACCTGAGTTTTTGATCAGTCTGACATTGCTATTGTGATGCTCATATTATTTTTTCGTCCTATATCAAACGTTGGCATTCTGAATGTGATGGTTTGTACATGTTTATTTGACTAGTGAGGTCTTGCACATTTTACCTGATTGAGGAAGATCGATCTCATTAATTTCATTTTAGAGTTTCCGTGCTTGGCTCATAGTGTGTACCTGATATTTGAAAATTTTCAGGTCTTCCTCGGATAGGACGTCTTTCAGGGGATGTCAGCATACTTCGTCCATGCAGCCTTGGGGATAGTATCCGCACTATTGGAGGAGTGGCAGTAGTGCTTGCCTTGGTGGAAGCTGCTCAGACTCCTGAGATGCTTCATTTAGCTTTGTTATTGCTTGTCCGTGTAATGCACTGCAATCCTCGAAATGCATATGATTTGTTGGCGTGTCGTGGGTATCACCTTCTCGCCCTTTTCTTGCATCGAAGGATGGAAATTCTAGGTTTGCAGGACCTGGAACTGCTTTTCCAGATTGCAGCATGTGAAGCATCTGTTGCTGCGTCACGAGGAATTCTGGAGCATAGTGGCAGTGGCCATTCGGCAGGGTCTGTGTTTGAAGCATCACTGGAGTCCATTAGTTTAACAACAGTATCGGAGGATCAAGCATCCTCCCTGGGGTCGCCTTCTGATATGGTGGATTCATTTGGTCAGGATGCTGCAACATGCATGTCTGATTTAGGAGTGGCAGAGTCACCACATGAATCTTTAAACTGTATTGTTCTGTCTAATCCTGATATGATGGAATACGTTCTTTTGGACTGGACAATATGGGGAACAGCTTCTCTTCCAATACAGTTGGCATTGTTAAACTTTATAGAAAGATTGGTTGCAATGCATCGTTATAGAAACCATAACTTAACTACTTTGAGAAGTCTCAACATTATTCAGCATTTGTTGGTTACATTACAAAGGATGGATATTGAGATCCCTGTGGCTGAAAAGCTTGTTGTTCTTCTAGGCATTCTTCTGGAAGATGGGTTTGTAACATTTGAGCTTAAACATGTTGCAGATTTTGTTGTTATGACTTTTGACCCCCCAGGAGTAGTTGATGGTAAATTTATTCCTCGGGAGAGTATGGGAATGCAAGTAATTGTGAGGAATATTTTGTTAGAAATGTTGATTGATTTGCAAACTACCATCTCTACGGAGGAAATCCTTGATACCTGGCACAAACTTGTTTCTTCAAGGTTGATCACTTTTCTGCTCGACGAAGCAGTCCACCCAACTACTTTACGATGGGTTATGACATTGCTTGGAGTATGTATGTCCTCATCACAAGCGTTTGCAGTTAAGTTTCGTGCCAGCGGTGGCTACCAAGCACTTAAGCAGGTGCTTCCAAGTTTTTATGATTCCCCTGATGTGTACTATCTTCTATTCTGTCTCTTGTTTGGACGTGCTGTCTATCCTCGAAAACCTGAAGTTCGTATGCTGGACTTTTTAGCGTTCATGCCAAATGATGGCGGCACGGAAGAGATTCGGTTTGTCGATCTGCTGGACTCCATACTTGCCATGTCAAAAGCTGCATATGATAGAATGAGCCAAAAATCAAAGTTAGCACAAGAAATGGGCGAATTTTCATGCATGGAGGAGCTACTTGATTCCACGGAAACCTCTGGAGAACTACAAGGTGAGGCACTTCTACACAAAACTTATGCAGCGCGACTAATGGGAGGAGAGGCAGCGGCTCCTTCAATGGTGACTTCGATCTTGAGATTCATGGTTGATTTGGCCAAAATGTGCCGCCCATTCTCTACAGCTTTTCGGCGCCATGAGCTTCTTGAAGATTGTGTAGATCTTTATTTTTCTTGTGCAAGGTATACATTTCTTCTCCTTCTCTAGCACAAAAGGAAGCTACCTTTATTAAGCTGTCAATTGCATACTGTATATTGCTTGCTGCACCAAATTTGTATTTCTTTCATTGATTTGCATTCTGATGACAACAGATCCGCTTTTGCGGTGCGTGCCACAAAAGGTAACCAGCAAGCTGTCATTCTGACTGATGAGGGCAGTGAAATGCCTATTCAAAAAGATGATGTGAACAAGTCAAGCAATGTTGCAGCAGCAAGTAATCTGTCAATTTTTGGCAAGGGAGAAAGTATGACAGATTCCACTGGTTATGCAGAAAAGTCATCAGGCAACACCCTCTCTAATGGCTCCATATCTAAAGTTCAAAATCCCAATATCTTTCAATATAGTAAAATTTCTGCACTGTCGGATTCTGAGTATTGTGGGAAGGGGGAGGAAAGTTTATTTTCTTCGTCATCATTTTCTGAGTCTTCATCCTCTCGATTCGTCACCCTCCCATTGTCACCAGCATCCTCTGATAAGGCTGGAGTTAATGAAGCTAACCTGGAACATAGATCGAGTATGCCAATCATGAAATCTGCGGTTCCAGGCTCTCCTACATTTGGTGGAATTGCATCATGGTTGGGAAACTCATGGACAGAAGGCAGGAGTCAGTCAGCCAGTGCATCACTAGTTAATGTACCATCAACCCCACATAATGATGTGGGACAAGATGCATCTGGGGTTGCTGAGATAGAGTCTTTAGCCTTAACAGTGGACATGTTGGTAGAATTAGATGCAGCTGGTTCTGGAGGAGGTCCCTTTTCTGGAGGAGCAGCTGCTGTTTTGGACCTGATTGCTGAAGTTTTAGCTGATGCCTTGACGGATCAGCCAAAGGCTGCTTTAGCTGTTGAGAGTGCCCTGGAGGCTGTTCCCCTTTCTGTCCGGCCGGAGGTGGCGTTAATATTTCAAGGTTTGTGTTTAAATCGTATGATGAACTTTCTTGAGCGTCGTCTCTTGCGTGATGAGGAAGGAGCTGGGAAGAAACTAGATAAAAGCAGATGGTCAGCTAACTTGGAAACATTTAGTGCGCTGGTTGTTGATCGATTATATATGGGAGCTTTTACTGACCGTGCTGGTCCATTAAAAGTCTTGGAGTTCTTGTTGGCAATGCTTCAGCTGGCAAACAAGGATGGCAGGGTAGAAGAAGCAAGCCCAGCAAGAGGATTGCTTTCTCTTGCTCGGGGAGGATCACGACCAGCTGATCCTTTCATTATATCATTATTAAAGAACACTAATCGAACAGTGATGTACTGTTTCTTGTTTCCAGCTTGTGGAGATTCGGATGACGAGGCTGAACAGAACAGGAATAAGAGTGAAAAGGCAGGATTAAAACCAACAGGAGTTGACATTGTTACTGTATTGCAGTTATTGATGGCAAACAAATCGCTCATTTTCTGTGCCAACAACGTTGACCGTGAGTTTATACAGAGTCTGTTATACAATGTTGTGCCAATGCTGCAAATGGAACGGCAAGCTGCACGCATGCTTGCTTTGGATGTTTGTAAAGCTATACTAATCTATCGGAGGGAGGTTCTTGAGGATGTGCTTGTGCTTAAAGGAAATCAGGGAGAATTGGTGGACATGTTACATGATGGATTTGACAAGTTACTTTTAAATAATGGGATTGAATTTTTTACCTGGTTTGATGACTTTCAAAGTACTCTGCAGCGAATATTGAACAGGAGATGTTCAGCAACATGGATGGAATTCATTGCAGGCACCGCACGTTTTCCTGACATGCGCATAAAATCAATGGAGACCCGTCGGAAAAGGGAGCTTATGAGAAGATCCAGAGAAGTTGCCAGAATCATGGCTCGTCATTGGGACCAGATGGTAGAACGACGTGTTGCATTAGATCTTGTTAGGGAGACATTACAGGCAGAAATAAGGGCCATGCGTCAGCTCAAGTATGGCTGGGTTATTCATGCTGACAGTGAATGGCAAGGCCATTTGCAGCAGCTAATGCATGAACGTGGTTTGTGGCCAGCTAGAAAGTATACAGAAAATGTGGGATGGTATCTTTGCTCGACAGAAGGTCCATATCGTATGCGCAAGAGGCTACTTCGCAGCAAACCAAAAGGCACTCTGAGTGGGAAAGCTGCAGATGATGATGCTTCTAATAAAGAGGTGGAGCCGAACAATCGTCCTGGAGTGTCTACAGACATCGAAAATCCCGATTATGATTCATTTTTCCACTTGTTTTCTCTATTTTCTGAGAGCCCAAAGGGATTTTCTGATCCTAGCAAGAGTTTGTTTGATGCTTTTGATGATGATAGTGAATCAAGGGGGCTAGACGAATACCACAGCTCATCCTCCAAAACTGGAGTATATGATGATCAAAGTAGTAACAATGAAACAGAGATGCAATTATCTGGTCCAAGCAGAAAATTGAGAGTAACAGTACCAGAAAGCAGTCCTAGTGAGATTGTCACATCTGTGCCTGGGTCGGTGATACCAGAGATGCTCAAACCAAATATGGCAGACGAGAACATGAAGGTGGACAATGACTTACATGATAATGGAGAATATTTGATTACACCTTATCTAGAACGTGGTGAGAAGTTAAAATTCAAATATAATTGCGAGCGGGTTGTTGGACTTGATAAGCATGATGGAGTATTTTTGATAGGGGAAATCTGTCTTTATGTGATAGAAAATTTTTATATTGATAATTCAGGTCATATATGTGAGAAAACCGAGGAAAATGAAATCTCAGTTCTTGATCAAGTCTTGGGTGTTACTACCAATACTGCTTCTGAAGAGGTGAAACAAATGGATACAACTGCAATAGCAACTTGGCCGGGAGGCAAAGCTTGGGCATACCATGGGGGTTCTTGGCGAAAAGATAGTGTATCTGCTACTTGTCACATGCCACATTCTTGGCGTAAATGGAAACTAGACAGTGTTCAAGAGCTTCTTAAGCGCCAGTACCAGCTTCGGCCTGTGGCAATTGAATTATTTAGCATGGATGGCTGTAATGATCTCTTGATTTTTCATAAAGAAGAGCGTGATGAGGTTTTTAAGAACCTTACCTCTACAAATTTACCACGCAATAGAACGTAAGCATGCATTATAGTTGCAATCAATTTATTCCGTTTTCTTAATGGTCCTGTTTTTGTGCAGGTTGGACACCACAATCTCTGGCATGACCAAGCAAGAAGCTGGTGAAGGTGGCCGCTTATTCAAACTGATGGCTAAATCATTCAGCAAAAGATGGCAAAATGGGGAGATCAGTAACTTCCAGTATTTAATGCACTTGAATACACTTGCAGGACGGGGATATAATGATCTTACTCAATATCCTGTTTTCCCATGGGTCCTAGCAGATTACGAAAGCAAGAATTTGGATCTTAACAATCCTGCTTCATTTCGTCAGCTTGACAAACCTATGGGAGCGTTGTCACCCGAAAGGGAGGAGATCTTTAGGAAAAGGTAGTTATACTGTTATAGATGGACATTTAAGAAAATAGGCTGAACTTCGGAAAGGAAAAGATGAAAAGCCTAACCTCACCCCCAAGGCCCCATATCATCTCCCAAATCTCCTTCCACAGATCATGGCCACTGGCTTTGCAACAAATACCACTGGTCTTGTTTTTAACAATAACATATGCCTAGATGACAAGAATCACCTCTAAATCTAGGTTTATCGTTTTTCGAGATGAGCAAGTACAATTTCTTTCAGTTATTTCTATATTAAGCTAGGAACTTTTACATTTCTTATGCTGCTAATCGTGGCCAGCCGTTCTTTACCTCTTAGTTTTTCCTCCACTTCTTATTTATTGCCGCCTCTTGGGATCTAGTCAGACTCTCGTTTGATTTGCAAATTTTTAGCTCTTTGATTCAAGCAGGATATGTTCCTAGTGAGAAATTCTTATTTATCCTGATAGTACAGTTTTTCTAGCAAAGCTAAGATATTATTACTATGTTCTATGGACGGTATTGCCACCTTCTTTGAAACTCCAAAATTGCTACTGCAGGGGAAAAAGCTGTCGCCAAATAGATCTTTCAAGTTACAGGCTGTGAAAAATTGTAGGATATGGAAAATGTCAGTGAATGTTGTATGAGTGTCCCATAGTTCCTGATGTGGGTTCCACTAGATTAATATCTACTAATATGTATGTGCTTTTGATGCAGATATGAAAACTGGGATGATCCAGAAATTCCAAAATTCCATTATGGTTCACACTACTCAAGTGCTGGAATAGTGCTGTTTTATATGATTCGATTACCACCATTTAGCTATGAAAACGTGAAGTTGCAGGGAGGGCAATTTGACCATGCGGATCGACTTTTTAATAGCATACGTGACACGTGGTCAAGTGCAAGCCACGGGAATACAGCTGATGTCAAAGAGCTTATTCCAGAATTTTTTTATCTCCCGGAGTTCCTTGAAAACCGGCAAAATTTTGATTTTGGTGTCAAGCAATCTGGAGACAAGGTAATGCATATAATTGAATTCTGCTCCTTCTAACCATGCGTTTATATGTGGCTTTTCACCTTAGTTTTCCTTCTCTTTCTATTTAGGTTGATGATATCATTCTCCCACCATGGGCTAATGGAAGTGCACGGGAGTTCATCAGAAAGCACCGGGAAGCTCTAGAATCTCCATATGTATCAGAGAATTTGCATCACTGGATTGATCTCATATTTGGTTTTCGACAGAGAGGCCAGGTAAAGAATATTTGTTGCATCCAAGGAGTGTATGAAGGAACACCACTATATTTCACTCTTTTATTTATTTGCAGGCAGCAGTAGATGCAACAAATGTCTTTTATTATTTGACCTATGAAGGAGCTGTGGATATTGACTCTGTGTGTGATCCATCAATGAAAGCTTCGACTTTAGCTCAAATCAATCACTTTGGGCAGACACCTCGTCAGCTATTTCTGAAGCCTCACCCCAAAAGGAAAAGTTACCAGAAAGTTCCATCCGCTCTAATTTTCCAGAACTCCCATTTAATAACTCAACAGGAGCTTCGGAAAATTTCAAAATCTATCTCTCAGATTGTTATATACCATGACAGGATACACGTGGCTGAGTCAAATTGCATTCTGAAGCCACGCTCATACACCAAGTATGTAGCTTGGGGATTTCCTGACAATAGCCTGCGCTTCCTTTCTTATGATCAAGACAAGCTCCTCTCAACACATGAGGGACTTCATGATAGTCCTATACAGTGTGCTGCTTTGAGCCAAGATGGCAGGATTTTGGTAACAGGGGATGCAGACGGAGCCATTGCAATTTGGCGTCTCCGGAAAGATGGACTGCGTAGTCAGCGTCGTCTGCATTTGCAGCGGACATTATGTGCACATAGCCTTAGTATTACGTGCATTGCCATTTGCCAACCATATGGTCTCATTGTAAGTGGGTCCAAGGATTGCACGATTATCTTTTGGGATCTTACTAGCATGGAATATGTTAGGCAATTACCAGTACTTCCTGCACCGCCATCGGCAATACACATTAATGACATGACAGGGGATGTTGTGACTGCAGCTGGTACATTGTTAGCCATTTGGAGCTTAAATGGTGATTGTTTAGCAGCTGTAAATGTCTCTAATCTTGTGTCTGAGACCATCTTATCAGTCACAAGTCCACATATGTCAGATTGGTCAGAGACGGGTTGGTATGTCACTGGACACCAAAGTGGGGTTATAAGATTATGGCGGATTGATTATGATAATACTGAAGTTGTTCGCTTACCCAGGCGTAGAAATGCTAGTCATGAAGCAGAAAAAAACCCAGGAGCTGCTAGAGTATTGATACCCCCTTCTGTACATAATTTGGAAAAGAGGGGACTATTTACTTTTACTGGTGGACCACCCGAATACATACTTGTGCTGCATAAGGTCTTAAAGTGGCATAAGAACCCTGTAACAGCTGTGCAACTTTCAGGCGATTTAAAACAGCTTGTTAGTGGGGATACCAGTGGGCACCTTATATCATGGTTCCTGGCAGATGAAAGCTCAAAATCATATGCTGCTAATGCAAGTCAGGTTAGTTTCTTTTATTTCACAGATCACCTGCAAAATCTAGGTGAAAGGATTATATGCTAGATATTTTTTTAATTAACTAATTGAGTCACACATTGACACTTGCAGGTGGATGTGTGTCCGTGGTGCCAGAGTCCATTTAAAGCATGTAAGCCGAAATATTATTGCAAGAATTGTGGACGATTTGCTTGTGAGAAGTGTTGCAGCGACTTTGTAGCGCTCCCAGATCTTGGCTATTCTTTCCCAGTCCGGGTTTGCCGAGATTGTTTTCAGTTTCAGAAGTCTTTGAGGAGCAGTTTTAGTAAGAAGGAATTGGCACATGATCATGGCAATATAAATCACATTGTGTAATCTTGTACAAATCATCTGTAGTTATAGTGTATCGTAGAGGGTTAAATTTGCCACCTTGTAATTTTTTGGTGGCAAGAGTTTTGTCTTCTATTATGTGGGGGTGTGACCCCTGCAAAGGCGATACAAGGGCGCCTTGATATAGGATTACAGAATGCTTCTGACTGTACTTAGTCAGAAGCAAATTTTTGTGGCCCTGGATGGTGGTGTAATCTTACAATTTCAGAAGGGTGCCATTGATCAAGCCAAGGCCATGGTCAGCTCATATGCCGTTCTATTTGTAATATGGCATAAAGAATAAAATGTAAATCATTTTATGTTCTTTTAGTTATGTGTATCTTACTGATCCAGCCCAACAACAGAAAGGGATGTCTAAGCAGTAACAGAGATTTAAACTTGACAGTGGAGAAGGGGTAATCTGCTTGAGCGACAATTCTAGCAGCTATAGCAGCGGCTCTAAATGTTAAAGTTAGAACAAAAGCTAGAATCGGATGTAAAGTAGCATGGACTTATATGGATTTATGGTTCCCCGTCGAGTAGACCTGGTGCGCAAAATTAAAAAAGTCATGGAATTGCTATTTTTCTACTCCTTTCTTATGAAAAACGTGACACCAAATATAGTTAACGAAACACACAAGTTTTTAGGGAAAACTGCTAAACTAAGCCTTTTAAGTTTTGCTGAAGTGCCAAAATGCTTCCAGTTTAGGGGTATTTTTTCCAGGGAAATGACCGTAACTTTTTGGTGATGAATCTGATGATTCAAATGAGAATATTTTCTATAAAGATGGAATCTTTTTATGATAGTTAAATTCACGTAAGGGTCGGGTCACATGTTCCCATCGACAACAACCCAAAGCCGTCAATGGAAAAAATTAGATGGGTCACATGTGCACATTTGGCAGCCCGTTGACAAGAATTCCTTCCACCAGCTTCTGCATCGAATAAAACTGTTCCCGTCAACAGGGAACTCAAGGATTGTGACACCTGGAAATTTTTTGGAGGATTTGGCACATCTCAATCCGTCCAAAAATATGATCGTTTGAAAGCCCGGGAACTGCAGAAGAGGCATTTCGGTGGTTTTGGAGAAGGTTTTGCACAGAAGCATCTCCAATCAAGATGCAGCAACGCTATAGACCAAATGATCAGCGGGGATTTCAGCCAATTCGTCCATCAATGCCACCAGGTAACATTCCATTTGTAATTCGTTCTCCTTCTTTTATATCTTCGAATGATTCATCCCGTCAAGTACTGCATCCTCGTCCTGAAAGTTTCAGAACTATAGGCACCCCTCATCCACCTCCTGATTCTTCGTGGTTACCTGGTTGCCCTATATCTTTGCCATCTGATGGTGAAATTGAACCTGATGAATATGAAACTGGTAGTCTGTTTAACATAACTACCAAGAATTTGATACTCCTGAAACTCCTTCTCAATTCTCTGCTGCAACCCCTTGTGAGATTCCACTTGGCTCGCTAATATTCTTTCAAGATGATTCCATGCAAAACAATGAAGATGTGCAGTCCGAACAAGAACCTACACAGAAATAGAATAAGAAAGGGAGATCTAAGAAGGAAGATTGGGTAGAATGTCAAGTTCTTGCCTTAGTTGCAGCTAACAGAAGGGAATGGGATGAAATTATGAACGGAGGTCCACAAAAAAGGACACGGACGAAGAAAGAGCGTTGGCAATCGATTGCATTCCACATTCATGAACTTGGGTACACCCGCTCTTCTGCTGCTTGCTACAAGAAAATTCGAGACTACAAGTAAGTCTTTAACTTTTTTTTTTCATTCTTAGCAGGGTACTTGTTTCCTTTAAATCCTATGTAATGATTATGTTTGCAGGCCAACCAACCAGTGGCAATGTAGATTATTGGTATGCTGATGCATCCGAGAGAAAAGAGAAGAAGCTTCCAATTCTTTTCTCGAGAAGAGTGTCCAATGAAATGGATTCATGGCTGGCAAGCAGTAGAGCTGTTGATCCAGGTGACTTCATTGCTGATTTTTCCACAATCAACAAAATGGCAGGCCTTCAAGGTTTGCAAATTGTCTTCAATTCGTATCTTCTACAAGTTGGCTCAACATACTAATGTGTTTGGGGCCTATTTTCTACTAGCTGATGATGATGAGGATGTAGCAGAAGGCATACCCGGATCATCAGATAATCAAACAACCAAATTGGCACCAGATACAACAGGAAAGAAAAGGCAGCGGCTACCAAAAGGTACAGAGGGTCTGATTATGAAAATGCAGAAAGGACAAGTTCAATTGTTCGAGAAATTACAAGAAACAACTAGGGAATCAACTTCATCTATTCTACAAGCAAATGCAGAACGGTTTAGGGAAATCATCGAGGTCACAAAACAAATTCAAGGTCCATATGGGAGATATAGCTGGAAGCTTGAAGCATCTTTGTGAGAAAGAGTAGTCTGCGGCAGTCTTAGGACTCAGATAAAATGCCTTATTTAATTGCTTTGTTTTTACTATTTATTCAATGTAAGACATTAATGCAATTTATGAGTTCATGTATGCTAAGGCGGAAAGCATGTGCAAACATGGATTGCTGCAAAATTGTAACTGTATTTTTCAAAATTGTAACTGTAATTTCTAAGTGCAGATTGTGTGCAGTAGTAATGTGTGCAGATTTTGTGTTTATTGATTGTAAGTGTCCTTTCTTTGCTTATGTGTTCAGTCATAACTTTGACAAGAACACTAAATAAGAATGCTGTGAACTGATAGAGGTTTAGACTTGATGTTTTCTATGGTGGCATTATATGCAAGCAATGGATTTTGGAGAGCCAAGCTATGAACGAAATGGATGCTAGAGCAGGCTCTCTGATGAATGCCTCACGTGTTTTTATGTTTTCTAAGCAATTTTTAGGTTTGGTTTTAAGCAGTGGCATAATCTTCTATCAGGAGCTCTAACATCTGCCGCTAGCAATTACTGTAGTCTTTGGCTTCCAGAGGTTTTTTTGGGAAAGCTGTGTGCTATGATCATCCTTCCATGTATTTTTTATCATTCACATCCAATCTAAAATTGATGCATCTGAAGAGCATCTTGGACCCGTCTTTCCTAATGTTGCCAGCCAGTTATTTTATTCACAACACCAGACGCCCACATATTGACGCACATTATCCAAACAGAAGGGGCTCAAGGGATTTGGTACCCAACCATAGCTGTGGAGAAGACACCAAATTCTTACTCAGGAATTGCATTCACATCTCCGACAGGGATAATAGTAGTTGTAGATTATTTTCAAGCAAGGTCTCTTATAACCCTAAAGATGATTCTTTCATTTTTAGATGCTTGGGTAAAGATTATTTGAATAGCAAAGTCTATTTCAAGGTCTTATTAGAATGCTGCACAGGTTGAGATCGATCAATCGTCTTTTATTTATGTGATCTGCATTTTTGTTCTTTTAGAAAACTGTCAGCTTGTTACAGTCTTGCTAATGTTGACACCCACCCTGCATTTGCCATATGCCAGACCACCCAAACTTCAAGCCTTTGCAAATGAGAAATAAGAAAATGATGTTTATCTTCATATGTTTCCCACAGCTGTCCTGGTTGTTGTGTGTGGTGCTCACGTATGAGCAATGGACTAAACTGGTTAACTTTATGCTAATATAAAAGGAAGCATGGTGTTTTAGTTAATTGAATTGAAGAGTAGTTTTATATCTTTAATGGTTTTAGTGAACTGGATGAAATTCATTATTTTGTGAAACTTATGGAAACGTGTAGCTGCATGGGAATTTTGGTTGTGACGCTTTATATCTACATGTATGATTGCTAAAGACATGAGGTGGGACTCGCATTAATTGAGAATTGGCATGTGGTAATGCTAAGGGACTATTTATTACACTGCATTTGTGTCAATATTAGTTGTAATTGGCTGCAATTTCTTGTTTTACCTGTCCATGTCTTATATTTCTGATGATCCACGTGCAACAAAGTGGGCATGGGTGGGAGCTAGTTGTGAAGGTAGTAGCTGATACTTGTAGTACTTATATTTTTTTTTAGCCCAAAATTGGTCTGTGCTATTGAAAATATTGTACATTGGAACTGTTTTGAGAATTTGTTAGTGCTGCCTCTCCTTTTAACCATGGCTGGGAAATATAATGAAGTCCATAAGCTGCCATAGCCAACTCAAGAACTAATCAGTCAATGGTCTCCAAAGAATGCGAGAAGGGCATTATTTTTGTTTTTCCTAACTAAAGATCCCCAAGTATCAATGGTTGTTTTTACAAGATTGTTGGATAAGTCTTCATTTTCTTTTTCCAATATCTTAATTTGGGACGGATATCATAGCTTTCTAACTAATTAAGGACTTTATTGGCTAATAAGGTATGCAAGCCCTAAACCATGGCTGTTCGCAGGACAATGCAAAGGGGCCACAAATTAGGGCTCTTGACCCGGCCTGGATCTTGAATTGAGTATAGAGAAGGTAGCAATATAAAGGTGACTTGGTACGTGCGAACCTTCCTTGAAATATATAGTCCACAAGCCTGTTATATGTAAAGAACTAATATGATCACATTGTGATCAAGGTCAAACTCTTTAACTGCAGCAAAGCTGCAATATGTCTCAGACACAAAACTAGTATAAGATACTAAAATTTAAATCAGATGTAGGCTAAACTTCAAACTTGTAAAATCTGTACATGTGCTTACACCTCATAACCAGAGTTCACTAGCTGCTGCACATCCGCGTAGCTCTCAAGCTCTACAATGTCCTTGCTACTTCCAAGAAAAAGAGGCAGCCTTTGATGCAACTCTTGATGCAATTCCGAGATCCATCAAGGGGATCAAACACAACTACATATGGACCATCACTGGTAAACCAAACTGGATTCTCATCTTCCTCTGATGCTATTGCAGATTGGAGATGAATTATCAGAGGGGTAGAAGCTACCAGGTAGTAGCTGACTGCAATCAGAAAACAGTTAAAAACACATCATAAATAATGAACATTGTTAGATGCTCACTCTTGTAACACACAAGCAAGATAAAATCCAGCAACATATGGACCATTAACATAATGGAGAATCATTCCTACTTCCTCCATTATTTTTTGGCACTCTAAATACGAAATGAAAATCAAGTAACATTATCACAAATCCCAACAGAAGACCAGATTATAAGAAAGGGAAAAACTTAGCATTTGTCAAATATGGCAGATGAACAAGAGTACATGTAACAAATTGGGCACATAGAAAACTTGTACTGGAACACAGTCATATCCACCATTTGCAATCAAGACTTCGGGGATATCACCAAAAGGTGTGTTGAAGAGAGGACCGCTTAACCTGCTGCCAGTGCGCACTAATTGCATGAACCCCGAGGTGGACCAGACTCTCCTATCACTAACACAACCTGGAAACCCAACAAAAATGTCCAGAAACCTAGTCTTCATGTCCACTATTGCTTGCATTGTCATGGAGTAAACTCCTTTCCAATCATAGTAATCTGCTGGATTCCCATTGCTTGGTAATTCACACGGTATATGAGTACAATCTAATGCACCCACACAATTGGGGAAGCCATGACATCTTCTGAATTCAACTTTAACCTCTTCCAAGTCATACCCCTCAGGCCATGATATTGAATTGTGGGCTTTATTAATAAAAGTGTTAATGACACTAACTTCAGCTTCTCCGCCAAGGCTTTGGCAATGATTTTATAGACAGAGGACAACAAAGAAATAGGCCGCCAATCGCTAATAGTGGAGGGCTGCTTCACCTTAGGAATGAGGGAAATGCATGTCGTATTCAAGATCTGATCAAGCTGTGCAGACTGCAGCAGCTCAAGATAAACCTGGTACACTGCCTCACCGGCCCACTCCTAATAAACCTGGAAAAACTCAACATGAATCCCATCCAGCCCTGGACATTTGTCCTTAGCCATACACATACATGCGTCAGCAAGATCCCCCCTCGAGATCTGCTGTTCCAGGCTCTCACGCTGATGAGGGGAGATAGCGGGCTTCACAGTCGCCAAAACAAGGTCCTGCATCTCCTGCTCATAAGGCAGCGCACGCTGCGCAAAGAAGCCGGAAAAGTGAGCATGCACATACTGCCGCAACTCGGCAGGATCCTCCAATGTGCGGCCATCAGGCAAGGCAAGAGAGGCCATAGATGCCGTATAACGCCGTTGCCTGGCCGCTCGAAAGAATACAGATGAACACGTGTCCCCCTCCTTCAACCACGTGAGGCCGGCTTTCACACGCGAACCTTTACCTGCTCCAAAGCACTGATGCGCTGGAGCACAGCATTCTCCCTAACACCATCCGAGGGATGCACCCGGATCCGCTCCAATTCCTGATAGAGGGCATGCAGCTCCTGCCGCTCTTGCTGCACCCTCTGCCTCCCAAATTCCTTAGCAAACCGATTTACCCTGGCCAAAGCCGCTACCATGCCTGCCATACCACCCTGAGAGGCAAACATGTCCAACCACATGTCCCGACACCGTGCCGAGAAGTCCACATCCTTCAGGAGCCGGGTGTTCAAGCGAAACACTGTTCTGGAAGGCCGAGGAGGAGCACCACCTCGCACAGAAACCAGCTGAGGGTAGTGGTCCGAGACCGAGGAGGCTAAAAT
>JAANSK020251608.1:0-13203 GCA_011763485.2 Isoetes engelmannii
GGTTATCGTCGCATTGAATGTAATTCAAACCCTAGATATTAAAACTATATTATGAGCTTCTATTAGAAGTTTTTAATCCGCACTTTGAAGGTTATCGTCGCATTGAATGTAATTCAAACCCTAGATATTAAAACTATATTATGAGCTTCTATTAGAAGTTTTTAATTCTTATCATATGTCTTTTGATTGTATTATTATTAGTAATTGTTTTAGACTCTATCTACGCTACATAATGTAAGAGGGAATCTTCACCCCGAGAGAATTATGACGAGGACTTCCGCCAGACAAGGCAGCGCACGAGCGGTGGAGCCGCGAGTGCACCGCCGAGTTTGGTGGTGCCGCCTCAGATATTCCGAGCATAATTCTTAAGGGGTGAAGATTCCTTTACGTAATCTCACATTAGGGTGAGATTACGTCCCTGCAAAATAATGGGTTTGAAAAGAGGGCAAAAAAACCAGTAATCTCACCCTAATGTGGATTACGTACATTTTTTGCTCTTTTACTTAAGAAATAGCCAAGTGAAAACTTAAAGGAATATTTAAAATCTAAAGTTTGCCAACTCCAAATACATTCAAATGTAACGATATTTTTACTTTAGCCAAACATACATCATAAATTACTATAATATTAGCCAAACCTTTTTTATGATTAAATATATAGTATGCTTAATTTTTTCTCTGGTCAGCCCCTGAATATTCATTTATCCCTGGTAATGAAGAATTTGAGAATGAAATTATCTGGCAAGAACACACTACTTCCTTTTGTGCTTTTATCGTCCCTTCAGATATTTGCATTTCTTTTATTCGATGTTTAACACATTCCCAACTTTTTATATTGTCAATTTCTCCCACATTTAGGTACTTCTTACTTCTTTGAGTGAGGCATTGTTTACGTCTCTGTACTGCAAGTTTTTTTTTCGTTTTGTCTTTCGGGTTCTGTTTTCCTTTTAAAACTTGGTTTCCAGGAAGGCCGGAAGTAGGCCCACAGCTTGAAAGTTCAATAGATTGACTGTGAAAACGCGATGAGAAATCAGCCCAATTATCTTAGCATTGAGCGGACTTGCAGCTCAATCCGGCCCTGCTAAGCGTACTCCAAAACATGGCTTCGCGAGATGACTGTGATGTGTTGTATATTCTGACTGAGATGAATCAGGTCACTGCAGATACCCAGCCCATTTCTAACAGAGAGAGTGTGAAGCAGCTTATTTCTTACCTTGATAGAATCTACTCCGTATTGGAAAGCCTTCGCCATATCCCACACACTGATCTGGCCCCTGCAATCAGGACTGCATTGCAGGGCATAAGAAGTAGCCTGGACTCTGTGCAAGATATTTCCACCAAATACAAATCCAAAAGTGGGCTTTACTTGATATTACATGGTAGGAAACTGAATCAAGAATTGGAGGAAATCACGCATAAAATTGGCCAATGGCTTGCACTTCTTCCACTAGCAGAAGTACCTGAAATCAGGGAGGTGAAGAAGAAAATCGAGGATCTCATTCGAGAAATGCAGCACGCTGTGTATAAGGTAGGGTATCTTCTCAAGTGGTTCTAGTCTCCTCTGATGGTTTAGGTCTACAGTTTATAAAATATTCCTGCAGGTTCCAGAGTCTGAGCAATATGTGTGCAGGGGATTAGAAAAACTAAGCGAACAAACTGAAAATACAATGGATAAGGAGGTTGTAAATACAATTTTTATGGAGGCTGCTAATCTGTTAGGAGTAGACTCTGAACAAGACCATGGAGCAATGCATAGAGAGATTGACCTCCTGAAGGAGGATCTTCAGGATTGTAATGAGATAGAAAACAAGCATCTGATGGAGGCATTACAGAAGACATTTGAATCCTGGAGTTTAGTACCAGCTCCAACCTCAGTCTCTGATATTGAGGAGGATGAGCTTACACCTTACTTTGATTCCTTTAATTGCCCTCTCACTAAGCAGGTTATGAAAGATCCAGTGGTGCTCCAATCCAGAATCACATATGACCGTGGCGCAATAGAGGAATGGTTCAGGACTTGTAGAGAACAAATGAGAGAACTCACTTGTCCAGTTACTAATCAAGCATTGACATCAGTAGACCTCTTGCCTAATTTAGTGTTGCGACAAACCATTGATGAATGGTCTGAAAGAAGTACTACTACTAGAATCAGACAAGCTAAGCAAAAGCTAAAATCGACAATATCTGTGGATGACATTGACCGAGCTGAGCATGCTCTTGATGACATTCTTCGTATACTCGATGAAAGCTCAATGAACAAGTACAAGCTGAAGGACGCTGATCTTATTCCCATGATTTTAAAATTGTACCACTTAAAGGGTGCAGCTGAACTCCGCAGTAAGGCACTAATTGTCCTCCATAGGATGGCCATAGATGATGCAGACAACCAGGTTGTCCTTTGTTGCTTGTAGAACCTAGTGAATTTTTAAGATGAAGTTAACAATAATCATTTGGCATTATGCAGGACAGAATGATTGATGCAGGTGTCTTAAGACCTGTTGTAAAAAGCCTAAGCAGCAACTTTGAAAAAGAGTGTGAAAGTGCAGTCAAATTGCTTCTGGAGCTCTCGAAACAGCAAAAGATTGCAGCAAAAATAGGGCCTTTTAAAGGAGCTCTTATTTATCTGGCAGCATTGACAAGTCGTGAAAACTTAAAAGTTTCTGTTATGGCAGAAGAAACATTAAAAAATTTGGAATCTGTACGCTCAAATGTCATTCTAATGGCAGAAGCCGGCCGACTCCAGCCACTTTTGAGGCTCCTATCTGAAGGTGTAAAAACTAGACTCATTTAACGCAGTCACTAAGAAACATCTGTAGGCTATAGGCCCCTGGATTACAAATTGAAATACTTCTATAAGGCTTATGATTTATGATTGCCGTCCTTTTAATGCTTTTGTTGAACTCTGTCAGGAATCGAACAAGATCAGATAGAGGTAGCAACTTTCCTTGCAACGAAAATTCTAATTACTAGTCAAAAGGAGCTTGTTGCCAAGTATGGGGTCCATACCCTGGTAAATATGCTCTCGAGCGGTAGCCAAACTGGAAAGGAGGCCGCCCTTGGAGCCTTACGAAACCTTTCGGAATTGGAAGATAATGTTCCAGTTTTAATAAAGGCTGAAGTTTTGCCTCCACTTATGAATATTCTCTTTGACTTATCCTTCACCCGAATATCACCAAAGTCAAGAACTGCTGCAGCAAAAATGCTTGTTTGCCTTGTTTCTGTGCCTGGGAGCTGGGAAAATGCACCTGTTGATCCTGAAGGAAATACACTGGAATCAGAATGTGTCATTCACAAGCTCCTAGGTTTGTTGACACATGTAACAAACGATTCAAAAGGAGAACTGCTTCAGGTCCTCTCTAGCATTGTGAGCTCTCCTCAAGCAGCTGGTAAGCAACCTGAGCATTTTTATTTCAAGTTCAATATATAAAAAAATTGTTATGACGTCATAGTTGTTACCAAAAGGAATTTTATTCATTCTTTAGGCTTTTAGCAGATGATCAGGGCAAATTTCATACTGGACAAGAACATTTTGTTGTGGTGCTAAAATCCTTATAATACTGTTTATATAGTAGGCTCTTCTACCCTAAACCAGAGGATAGTCAGTTACTTAGTAGAAACATTTATTCTAACTAAATATAAACTAGTTCTCCAAGAGAAAAACAAGCACTTTATATACTTCATTTCTGGCACCTGTTACAAATCCCCAAGCTTTGTACCATCAGTTTGCGAGATGGTTGTTTTGCTTGTTGCTCCGGTCTATTTGACTCTGCTGGAAAAGTGTTCCAGCAGGTTTTTTGAGCATAACTCTCCTATGCTGAGTTCTTTGTTGGGTGAAAGCACCACATATTGACTTAACTAATTGGGAAAGAGATTGGACCTACTGCACCTACTACAAGTGCTCTTTAGATTCATCGTATTCAATTGACAGAATTTGTAGATCCTTTCTGACCATCTACTTTATTTCAATCTCAAGTTGATGGGACCAGGAGGACTCTAAATTTTCCAATAGCATCTGAGAGATATGATTATTTAATCTGAATGAGTGAGAGTTTGCATCTAACCATCTAGTTGAGCTATTTGAGCATGCATGGCCCAGAGACTCCGTAAAAGGATTTTACAAAACTAGCAAAGTACATGCAACCTTTACTATGTTATGGCTTTTATGACAACGTTGTAGTAAAAACATATGTAAAATTTAGAGTTAATCAAGTCTGCCTATGCATTTACAGAATTGGTATGCGGGCATGTGAAGACAGGAAACGGAATCCCAACGATAATATCATTCCTGCAAGGCACAGAAGTTGCACATTGTTTGAGTGCACTTAATGTCATCAGCAGTCTCTCCGAATTTATTGGGACAGAGATGGCCGAAGAATTGCGACGTGCTAACCTGCTACATAGAATCAAAGACATTCTGAAAGGCAAAAGCACAGATGAACGCACTGCTGCTGCTTGTATATTCAGCAATCTTCCGTTAACTGACGCAGATTTAGTATCTATCCTAGAACCTGAGCTCATTAAATGGATTATGGATACCATTTTAGATAGTAAGTCTGGAAAGCTTACCAAGTCATCCACACGTCCAAAGTTATTGGTGGGATTGCTAGGAGTGCTGCTCCACTTTGCATGTTCTTCTAACGACAACATAGTGGAAATAATGCAGCGGTGTGACCTAATGTCGCTCTTTGTACAGCAGTTAACTTTACAGGATGAACCATTGGTGAAGCAAAAGGCGGCTGAGGGGCTTCGATACTTATCTGAAAGGGCACATCACTTTACAAGAGATAGTCAACGCAATCCTATAAAGAGCTCAATCTTGTCTATATTTTGTTGTTCAACATCTAAAGCTCCTCAAGATTGCCCAGTGCACTCGGGATTTTGTGCTTCAAATTCCTTCTGTTTAGTCACATCAAAAGCGGTAGGGCCCCTTCTAGAAGTTCTTCAAGATAAAAACTATGATGTTCAGCTAGCAGCAGTTTCTGCTCTATCTACTATTCTTTCTGATTCTGTGAACCTCAAAGGTGGTGTTGAAGAGCTGGTTAGACACGAGGGCATTCAACACATATTTGACTTGTTCTTTTCACAAAAGCCATGTTATCTACAAGAGAAGACCGTATGGATGGTGGAGAGGATTCTTAGGATTGAAGAATATGCTCAACGTCATTATGTCGATGAGGGACTTGTCAAGGCCCTTGTTGAAGCATTTAAACATGGAAACCCCAAAACGAAGCAGCTAGCCCAACAGGCATTAACACACATGAAAGAACTCTCAGGTATAAGTGCTGGGCGAAGAAAGACCAGACAAGTTCAATAACCTTAACCAACATGCCATTGACCATATGGAGATTTCCAAGCTTCCAAGAGCTCAAAACAACCAGACTGTGTATTAATAACTGGAAGCATAAAATGTTCATGACATGATTTGTCAAACTAATGACTTATGTGTGCGCTTTCTTTTTTAGACTTACGCAGTACAAAATGGTTACTGCCAAACAGAGACGGTGTGATGATAGTTCGGTAATCGATCATAATAATAAAAAATGCCAACCTGCTCTCCACGCAGCAAGGAGAATGGCTGAGGATAGATTACCCAGATGAGAACAGAATACTTCGCATTAAGGAAGAAGAATTTAGATTGCTAATGTATTGATCAAATGGAGAGTTTGAGCCAAAAAAACTCTTCATTATTTTAGTCTTCTTACATGGCAAATGCCTCATTTAACTCAAATTAAAAGCTTCTACATTTACCATCTGCATTTCCTGATCCAATATAAGAACTAGAAAGCTCAGAAAGAGATATGCAGCAAGATGCCCCAGGGAACGTACATGAATTAATGTAATTGAGACAGACATGATAGATATGGTCCAGAAAAAGGGAGAAAGGCTTTTACTTTAGTAACTGCAAAGAGCTTTGCTTCATTTGCATCTGATTCTTTTATCTTACGGAACCAACTTTACAAACACAGCATAGCATAGGTACTTCTGAATACGAAATACAAAGTGCCAGCACGACCTGGATGGGACCTAGATAGAAAGGGTTGGGACAGCTCAACGAAACAATAACAACCACGATAGCACGTTGTGGGATGATTTATACCAACAAACTGTTGAATGTTTCAACGAACTGTCCAAAATGTCAGGCTCAGAAGCTGTGGTGTTAATGCTGTTGGTCGCAGGCCTATTAATGAAACAGGCAAGATGCAATCCAATGTATGTGGAAGGCTATGTCTACTGCCAAGATTGCTCAGGCGAATGGACGAGGCCTTTAAAACGTATGCAGATCTACTTTTAAAAAGCAAATCCTTGTGAAGAATTTGAAAAAAAACTAGGCTAACCTGTGCATTTTCTGCAGATGCTCTTGTGGGACTTTCTTGTAAGAAAAAACGCGAAAGAGCTGTTTATAGCGACCACAGAGGTTTCTTCCATATCCAAATCCCGTCTGTCGAGCCACAGAATTGCTTCACATATCCCATTTCGTCCAGTGATGCTAGCTGCAAGCTTCCTGTCAGAATCAATAACAGCAAACTCGTCTTTTCTAAGCCTTCGCTTGGCGGCCAATTTTACATCACTGGTCCTTTCGCTTTTACCCCTTCTGCTTGCTTGAATATGCATTAATTTCGACTCTTTTTTTTTTTCTTCTTCATTCCCTTCCGACTTTGCAACTTGTAAATCTAGCTAGGGAGATTTCTTCTTTGGATCAATAGGTTCAAATTTCCAAATTTCAGGTTTGGCCTAGGTAGGTTATTTTGTAGTGTTTGCCTTAAGATTGACACAAAGCTGATTATAACTTTAAGTATACAAGAAATAAGAAATTTATCGTGGCTGCGGCGGCAAGGCCACTGCGAACATTTCTTTAGTTCCAACCATGTGAGCCGCACTTACCATATATTCCAGACCACCTTTAATAATATATTTGTGACAATTCAAGTTGCGCATTAATAATATATTTGTGACAATTCAAGTTGCGCAATATGAATCCTTGAATCAATTAAACATAAAGGGTTACCTTACCATTCTTCTCTAAATAGCCATTTGAACAACCATTTGTGGTCTCCTGTTGGTTTCACATAAGCACACAAAAAATTTGTTTGGGTGGACATGTGGATGCTTCCTATTATTGTCCAACGCACTCTAGTTATTATGTTCTTTCGAGACTGGCTATCGAAACTGGCTATGGCTGTTTCATTTGCTTCAATTTCTGTCCACTCTTGCAGCTACGCTATGGATGCTTGTGATGCAAGTGGTTCCCAATGCAAGAAGGTGTTGTATACGCGAATGTAGAACTTAAGTTCCACCTTAATGTTAGAAATCGGTGCAATGACATGTGTTTTGGGAGCCAAGGGGTAGGAATTTCCTTTTTTTTTTTTTTTTTTTTTTTGCTAAACATCCCCCTTCAATCCGGTGTCATCGGTGGAAGCAAAAACAGGGGAGGAGTAGTGGCGGAGCAAAGCAGGGGAGCATTAGTGGCGCCGCTCTGGATGTGCCGGCATAAATTACATGTTATAAAATAAGCCTATTTTTCCAGTAATATGAACCATTTGATTATTACTTAAGTATCTAAATGGAGAAAAAAATAGTTTAGCCCCTGCATTGTTACTTTCAACTAAGAATGCAAATAAAAGTTTAATTTAAATATGCCATGCAATTTGAAAGTCTAGTTTTTGAATTGACCTTCGAGCAAAATAAGAGCAGCCCTTCAATTTCCAACTCTGTATCACACTTTGAAGTTATTTCTTCATATCAATTAAAATTGCATAAATTTCAAGGTAAGAATGTTACAGTCCGTTCTTATACCCGGGAATCGCTAGCCACAAGTTTCTAGTATAAATTAGATATTTTCTAAAAATGGGCCAGTTCAATATTACTGGAGACCGTCCATAAAGTAAATTCAATATTTTTTGAAGCCAGACAGTACACCGCAATAAATCACACTCCCTGACTGATGGTGCAACATTGCACTGTGCAAAAAAAAAACCTTCCCTAAAACTACAAGAAATAGAAGTAGATCACAAGTGAATCTTACATCAAAGCTTACATCAAACCATTCAGACAGAAAATCCTCACAATCTAGCAAATATAATTCTACTCTAACAAGGCTTTTCAGACATAAATCCTCACAATGTACTAATATAATTCTACTCTTTAAGGCCAACGCAACACTGGCCAGGCACCAAATTGGTCGAATTAACAGCATCGACACCCTAGTCTACACAAGTTGGAGATCCCAGATATACAGCAACGCAAATAGACCAGGACAAAGCAGAGTTTGATCCAAATAACCATTTAGTTGATACCCTTACAGTAGAACTGCTAAGCCAAAACCTTTAAAAGGGAATGCGCATATGCAAACCATGGTTCTCATACAAACAAAGGGCCCTGATTTATTTGTTTTGCCATATGTACAGACTTCTCACAATGGCAGCAAGGCTACCTCAAAATGGCTGGCAAAGAAATGATTATGGACAACCAAGTGTCAACAGTAAACAAACGTACTTGGTCACGGATAAAACAAATCAGCACTCATGCAAGGTGGGTGCGTAGAAATTCAGCTGCTGTCGCCACAGCTCCTCCAGTTATAGCCCCACAAACAACGCGATCATGCGACACATTTGGTTCAGTTAAAGAGAGTGCTGCTCCTGTTAATGCACCTCCAAGCATTGCATTTTTCTGCACAGATAATCGTGACAATCTTAATACCCACATGCATCTATGTGATTAACATGTTCCACCTATGTAACTAGTATGGCCCATCATCAAAACATGCGCAACAAAATAAAGATCTGTGATGGCATTCAATAGGTTCCATGGTGCCATGAGGTAATACCAATGTCTCTAGACATGACGCGAAATACACACGTAAGATCAGGCAATACACTCATAAATCTATAGGTCTTAAGGAAGTCCATCAAGCGTTGCAAATTATAAAAGGATACCATCACAGACCATCATTAAGAAAATCCAAAAACACTGGTAATCAAGAACTGCTCAACACAATGTAACCTTGCTATGTGATTTAGTAGAGCTTGATAAGACAAAAGAGTAATATGCAGCATTATGCAACCATCAAGAACATATGCTTCAAAGAACAAAAAAAGTAAACTTAAACATTACCCAATCATGAACACCGCGTGCTTCTTGCATGCCGTAGGTCATACCAGAGTAGACACCAGCTACCAAACCTACAGCAATTCAACAATTTAGTCCACCAAATCCATCACATTCCAGAGTCACAAGGCCAGATATTATCATACCCCACTGTAAGCATTCCTTGCCCATGCGATTCACCTATAGGGAATAGAATCAGAATCTAGAAAAAAAGTAAAAGAATGACATAGGTATTCACAACCCTCAAATGCTCACCATCCTCTCCAAAGACTTTTTGCTGGGCTCCTCTGCACAATGCACAGTACAAAACCTTACATACTGCTAAGCAACATTAGGTCAAACTGAAGAGACGAAAAAGAACGCACTAACCTTCCACCAAGAACTTGAAAGATTCTTGCGAAGCAGCATGCAGCGCACCGACCTGAATCAAAGTTTAGCTCAGAACGTTCACATTTTCAAATACGGCACCAAGAGGGTTTAAGAAAAGACGGGTTTGTAGAAATCTGGAATATAGTCATAGACACTTACCCCTCCAACCTTGATAAATCCATCCACGACACGGTTGAGCAAAGGATGACCTACATCAACGAGCACATCTAAATCCGGTGTTGCCAGAAAGGGCTCAGAACCAGACTTAGGCATGTTTGATCAAAAAAGTCCTCAAAGCTCCAGCTTAAAACCCTGCAAAAAGAAGGATGATCCGATATTAAGAAGCGAAATTAACTACCGGAAATAGAGCAGAGTATGGACTACCTGAATCAGGTGGCGACAGCGGCGCACTCGCAGAAAAATCAAAATGGCATGGGGCACAAGTGAGAGGTGGCAAATATAGGGATCTGCCACGTTTGAGTACCATGCATATGGTCGATCACGGACCCCTCAATCTCTATGATCTTTTGGATCCCATGCTCTTTAGATGTCTTATTATCAAACTCGTGGCTTGCTCTCCCTTGTACCTCACTCTCAGCCCTAGGTTTGGAATGTTTGATACCCTTATCCTGGGTTGGGGGATCCCGACGTGTGATTCCGAAGGACAGGATCCTTGCTTACTGCACAGTAACGGTGTAGAAATCCTGACCTTTATAGAAATTTTGAGGGTTTAGAATGTAATGCTTCGATAGAAGCCCCATCACCATGGATGTCAGATTCCTACTCCAATTGAAGGAAATATGTATATTTGATGGTTCATGGACGACAAGCCTCCTGCATGGCCTTCCAATTCCTCCATCTCCAAGAGGTAGATTTTCCAGAAGATATAAGGATAGGGTAGAAGCTCAAGCAATAGTTGTTGCGGTTGTAATAGGGACGTAATGTTAGGGTGGAGGCAATTATTGCCAATTTCAAACCTATATTATTTCATGTAATGTCGTGTGGTGTGGTGTATTCAAGGGGCAATTCCTCTTTCCAATGTCACGTGGTGAGTGTATATTAGGCTTATTTGCTAAGATTTTATTCCCATCTTTGCCTTTATACTTGTACTAGATTCTTTGATTAATAAAGTCTGACGTCCTTCAACAAAAAAAAAAAAAAAAATATTAGATGCTATGAGACATCAAACATTGCATTGTCCACATTCACCATATATTGTTCCTTCTACTCAAACATAGAATTAGAGAATGCTAAGTAATGTGTAAAATTATGTACATCTCGTTGCATCGTGTAGATGTTTGGCCCATAGTTTCACCTAGATTTATTAGTAATTTTGTGCATCAGAAATTGCTTGAGAAGCATAGATGCTTCTAGAATTCATTTAAAACATCGAAAATACGATAAAGACTAGCTTCTTGTGAAATATGTTTTGCCATAAGATTCCTTCATAATCATCTTTACTATTAAACATAGTTAGCATGGTAGAATGCTATGAGAATACGAACAACATGGTCTAGAGTTGATCATTTGGGATCAAGGAATACATAGAATATAATCAAGACACTCAAAATAACCTTGAAAGACATGATTAGTTATACAAACGCATGATACAAGAATTGATTCCAATGTAGAAAGTTGTCTTGGACGAATATATACAAATACATTTTCCAATCTTGAGCAAGTGAGAAGAGAATGCAGCATCAATACCCTGTTGGTACTTTGGTGTTGCACAGTGTGACAACATATTCGTAAACACTAATCAACAAGCAATAACACATGGCTTCACAGCTTGCCATACTCCATTTGTCCTTTGGAATTTGATGATCTTGAAAGAAATTAAACAAGCATCATTTTCATATGAGCGTCTTTTGCATTTTGAACTTTGATGAGTCTGCATCAGAGGCTCGATTACGTTTTGCCTCGCACAAGCAACTGCAATCGAATAGTGTTTAAGGATCCAGGGGTGTGATAAAATTTGCTGCGAAGAAAGTTGTTTTTTCGGATCTGGCGGCAACATAGTCAATACAAGGGCCTTTGCTTCTTTTGACACCAACCCAACTGGCCAATTTAAATGTAATGCGGCGAAATAAGTTGTCATATTCTGAAAGGCATTAAATTTCCTTGTGCAAGCATCAAGAAACTTTGGCTTGTAATTGTTAACTAGCTACCAAATAATTGGATTTTATTGTCCAGAAATAGTAGTTAGATTATTACTATATACTGGAGTGTTAGGCAATGTCGGGAATAACAAAACTCTGCATGTTACTGGTCATGGACCAGTAGAGAGTATGACAAGTATTGTCGTATTTCAAATTCTATCTTAATGTTTTAAGGTAAGAAAGAATGTTGAATCAAATCTGGATGGGAATTGACTCTCAAAATACAATGGAACTTGCACCAGTATGCTCAATTTGGACTTCAGATCAAACATACGCATTGCAAATTATTCAAGCCGGGTTGGAATAATTATGAAACAATTATAGTTTTGAGAGGTAAGAAGGGGAGAAATTGTAGTGAAGCAGTAACTATGTGCAGACAAAAAGGGTTCATATGGATTGAATCTTGTAGCACATAAATAATAATTGCACTTCAATTATAATTTCCGCAAGCAAGGAATTGCTTCCATGAATATTCCTTATTGGGAAGGGGGAAGGAAGAGAAGGGGGAGGTTTCATGATGCAAGAACGGGCAAGTTGTGTAAGATTAGTTTCATCCTATGGATACTTTTAGGGATTGATAGTTTTTCTTGAATTTTCTTTTAGAGATTGATATAGTATCAAACCTAAACCTGAATTGTCGATCTCCGTGGAGTAATGCCTCTGCAGAAGTTCAGAATCATAATATCTTGGAGTTCCGACTTTCTGTTTTAAAATCTTGGAATTCCCCAATGGACTTGATTCTGCACTGTCAACTTGTTGAGATTTGGTCATGTTATATTCAAATGAGAGTTACAGTGAATTATCATATGTGAGGCTGTTAGTGAGAACCTTGGTGATCATAGCATTATAGCATACAGGAAGTTGCATGACCATTGAAAGTGATCCAGGTTAATTTAATGCTAACCTAGGTTCAATATATGGAGAAGGGATTTGGTTTAAACATGCCCAAGGGGAAATACACGAATGTGGCCTACTATTATAAATAGTAGTTAAATGTTACATTATAAGTTTTATCTGGGGTCGAATCCCTTAGAGCCAAAATGGCATTTGAAAAAATGTGGGCGGTTGCACAGGCTTAGTCCCAGGAGATCGGTCCGGCTATGGAGCTGGATCCGTATTGATAAATGGAAGAAGAATCTAATGCTTCTTATCTTGCAGATTAGGAGCAGTGAAGATCATGTGGAGATCGCTTGGGCTGGCCAAGTGGTATCGAAGTCCAGTTCTAGTGCTACAGTAAGTGACTGTAGTGCTCGATGAATAGTGCACTGATTAATATTTCAATATAGACCATTGCTTATAAGGTTTTTATTTGTGCACACTAGACCATTGCTTTGAAGTTATTGCTTGAATACATTGTAGTTATTGTTTTGCTTGAATATCTCTATAGATCATCTTGAACTTTTCATTGGTATCCGAGTTTGGTTAATCATGTCAACAAGGTTTGGAGCTAATTTGTTGAATTCTATAGAGGTATTCAAAGGATAAGGTGGCTTCCAGATTTGGAAGCAAGGGATCAGACAAGTCTTAGAGTTTGAAAAATTATGGTATCTGGTAGATCCTAGTACTGTGAG
>JAANSK020251619.1:0-13202 GCA_011763485.2 Isoetes engelmannii
TATCCTGGCGGCAGCTTCGGCATGTTCTACTCTCGCGTGCTTCCTTTGTCCATCGCCCTGTCTCAATGCGGAGGTGGGGGCCCCCTGTGTGGATGGAGGCGATCAGCCTACGCTTCTTCATAGAGGGGGGGGAGGGGGGGTGAGCAGGTACTACTGGGGGCCTTGGGCGACTGTGGGATTAACCTGTTGTCTATAGTGCCAAGTTTGACCTGTGACAGGGCCTCACTGTCCCAGAGTTTGCCAAGGAAGCATGCGTCTAGATAGGTCTTCAGCTCTTCATGTTCCTGCTTCGTGCAGACCCGTACGCACCTATGTGTCTGGACGTTCCATTGGGATAGCCACTGCGCCTGCTTCTCTTTCCAACAGATTTTAAGACGTTGAGGGCCCCATACCACTGCTAAGGCTACCCGCGGTAGCCGGTCCTCGTCCATGTGAGCCACTTTCTGGAAGTACAGGAGGTGACGGCAGATTGCCGCCCTTTGTAGCGGAAGGAAACCTGTTTCCTGGAGCAGTATCTGGTACGGGACTGTTTGCTTCACTCCCAGTGCGCGTGCCAAGAAAACCTTTTGCACTCATTCCAGGTCACCCCAGATGGTGGCAGAGACGACGGACCCCCAGACTTCCACTCCGTACAAGAGGACTGGCTCAACTAGAGCCCTGAAGAGGCGTGCTTGGTGCTCCCAGGCATAGAGCTCTGCTTGATAACTACTGTTCTGCATGGCGTGCAGTGCTTTCCAGCCGGCAACCACCCTCAGTCGAATGCAGCTATCCCAATGCATTGAAGTGGAGAACTCAATGCCCAAGTATTTGTAGGTGGGTGCGACCTCGACATGCTCCCCCTGGTACGTGAAGGAAGGAATTTGTGGGTGCCTAGAAGATGAGATGAGCAGGACTTTGGTCTTTGCGAAGTTCACCCGCATGCTGGTGTGCTGGCAGAATGTGGCCAGCGCGTCGAGGTGGCGTTGCATGTCCTCCGCTGTGTGTGCCAGGAGGTCGACATCGTCGGCATAAATCAACTGTCTGATAACATGATGCATCAACTGGGTGCCCATCCCGCCGTGCTGGGCCATCCAATGCACCAACTGATCTATATAGAGCCCGAACAGTGTAGGCGAGAGGGGGCAGCCTTGTCGTACCCCAATACTGCTGGCCACTGATTGCCCGGAGATTGTGAGGCGCCCATAACACGCCTCATACAACCTGTAGGCTGCATTCCGCAAATCCATCGGCGTGCCGAGCTCCTGCAGTCTGTCCCACAACTTGTCTCGAGGCACGGTGTCGAAGGCCTTTGCGAAGTCGACGAAGCAGCAGTACAGGTCCTGGCGTCGATTCTTGCTCTCTTCAATAATTGCTCGCAAGGCAAACAGATGATTGCTGGTGGAATGTCCGGGGCGGAAGCCCGCCTGGGTGAGGGCCCGGACCCCCATTTCCTCTGCCCAGGTCATTGTGCGCTGTTCAATTATTATAGCCGGGAGTTTTGCGAACACCGAGCTCACCATTATAGTGCGATAGTTAGCCGGGCAGTTTGGGTCGCCAGTTTTGAATATGGCCATTTGAGGAGCTCCGCTTGCATACCATCCAAGTCTGCTGCTTTGCCATTGGCCAGGCGCTGAAGGCCCATTATCACATCGATCTCCGCGATGTTCAATGGCAATCCCTGCTGTGGGGGTACCGACGTCTGCATCCCTTGAGGATCATATAGTTGTTGCGGATACTGGATCCATTGCTCCGTAGTGATATCTCCTTCTGGATGGCGCTTTTTCCTAAGCACCCGTTGCCAAAATTTCCTGGGGTGGCGGTCCAGGAGCCCAAACATCTGGCTCTGTCTCTCTGCCAGATATGCGGCCTTCTTATGCTTGAGCTGCCTACGGTACTGAGAGATAGCCTGGGGGCGTTCAACGGGATCAAAGATGCACCGGAGCTGACGCTTCATTTCACGGCATTCGTCGTCGAACCAGCGGTTGCGGGGAAAAGTGGAAGTGTCGCCTGACCTCGGCGGCGGTTCCCTACCGAAGCATGCGCGTGCAGCCTCCGTGAGTACCTCGATCAGCGGGGTGGTCTGCTGCAGTATTTCCGTCAGGCCCTGTTCAACTGATCGAGCATAGTTGTCTGCTCCTTCATAGTTGTCTATTTAGGCATAAGTGTATTTTGATTTAGTAAAATTTGTGGCCCTTCAATTGTGAATATCTCATTGAATATGTTTCGATCCAATGGTCATTAGACAAAGAGCATTTAGACATGTGGGTCGGTAAAATAACAAGGTATCTTTTCTTAACACTAAAACAGACCTTATGCCACAAGGGAGCTTGATCTGCTGTCTGAAGTTGAGTTGCACTTCTGCCTGCACAAACATTTTGCTGGCCTTAATAATCCTTTCAGCTACCAGGCCTTAAACATGCGATGACGGAAATTGCGATAATTCCATCTGCATGCTTGCAGCATCTTTCAACATGCTCATAGACCAGATAATGCTAAAAATCCATTGGAGGCAACAAGAAAATGGTATATGCGCTCCCAAAGACAAAATCTCTTTATTCAAGAACAGTAATACCTGTCTATTCTCAAAGATGAGCTGCCATACTTTTCACAGTTCATCATTGAATGTACAAGCACATTTCAGACTATCGGCAAGGTTTATTTTGATACCTTTCCCCAATATAAGCCTGCTTCATTCAATGATAAAGAATAGATTGAATTTGAAACAATATCTCCTCCAGCCATTTTACAAATACAATTTGCTGTAGAAACATCTGTATCGATTTTGAGAAAATTACCACTAATTGGAAGTGGCATCGAAAGAAAGTATTGCAGGACCTCCGATTTCATGTCCTGAATACTTAATAATCTGACACAAAGCAAAACCTGTTCATTTGCAGACCAGCGTACCCCGTCTAAGTATCATCCCGGTTTCATATTCCTCAATGAAATGCACAAGGCACAAGCATAGTCACACCATAACTAGTCTGAAGACATGTCAGGCAACTGATGGCCAAATATATCAGGGCAATCAGTCCAATCTCCACTCTCTCTTGCTTTCCAATAACCACCAATATACTTATATGAATCCATGCCCTTTTCCTTCCTGAACCATCTTGGTTGCCACCCCCTTTCCTGCAGCTTCCGAGCCTGTAACCAACATACATCCATTATTAGTTACAAACTACTACAGTGGAATGACAGAATAAGGAAAGAACCTGGCGCTGCTTCTGCTCGAGGCGTAACTTCTCGAAATTTGCAGCTTCATATTCTCCATTCTCTAGATGTCTTTGGTCTGGCCTCAATCTTGAATCTGTTGGCGGAAGTTTCTCCTAGATATATATCAACAAGCAATTAGATTGAGCTGTTTCCAGAAAAAATACTAGTGTCTCAACCTTACCTTAAGCCCAGGTGTTAATTCATTTAACGTAATCGCAAACGATGTCAAATTATAACGTGTGGGAAATTCTGGAGGATCACTTCGTTTCCAGAGAAGTTCAGCCTCAGACATTTGATCATAGCCTTTGCCTTTTAAACTTGGATCCCCAAGAACATAGTACATGCTCTCATCCCATTTCCCTATTAAAGTTCCAAGCTTTTCACCACTTCTATTATGGACAAATCCGTGCACCTATTCAGAAAAGTTCAATAAAAATAGAAACAAAAAGTCATGAATATTTTCCCATCTGCGTATCCAAAAAACAGCATTTCTGACTTGTAATAAGAAAAGCAAAGCTACCTGATGAGGATTGCGATCAATAATAGACTGCTCTTTAAATTTGACCTTACAAGAAACGTCCCGATTTCCTTGAATTCTCATTGTTCCATAATGGTCACAGTACAACTTGCCCAAAATCAAGTTATATATTGATGTTGTTACCTGATAAAAGATACTTCAAGTGAAGAAGCTTTTCCAACAAAAGATAAGCGTACAAAGAGCATGTACCTTGCTCCATTGAAATATTTCACCATCATCGAACTCAAGGGTGAGTACCCCAACAGGTTCCAGCTGAATAGAACGGCCCCAAAATTTGCTTTTCAAATTGCTATCACCCCAGAATTTCCAGCCCCTTCCTTCACAGTGACATGCAACTACCATTGGATGATGACTTACCTGCAGATATAGGCACAGTTTGTTTAAAAACAAAAGTATGTTAATAACTCTTATTAACATTTGCTAAGATTCACATTTCAAAAGCACCTTCTCAGAGAAAAATCGAACTCCTTTATCTGGATAATCTGCCTCGTATGTCTCACCCAACAATGGATTAAAAGGTTTGCAGTGTCGACCATCTGTAGATGCATATCCGGAGACAGCGAATGCAGCCACATTGAGGATTCTCATAAGACTGTCTCCCTGGAAACAATAAACCATTAATGTCATATCAAACTCTTGAATTGGAGGAATTTTCTTTTCGATTGAGATAGGACCTTACCTTCTTACCCCATTCCCAAGCTTGGTCAAGCAAATAAGAGTACTCCAATTCCTCAAAGCATTTTTGTAAAGAGGAGATTGGTTCATTAAAGTATACAGGTAGACATATTTTTGTAAGATCCTTTCCAATGTTGTCTTTGATCATGTTCCAAAGGCTTATACCCTTTTCCTTTTCCTTGGGTTCAGGTAATTTCTTGCGTCTTCTCACGTATGGAAAAGTAATTTGCTTTCCTAGAGTGGGAAGATTATGACCATTTGAGAAACCTGTCAATGGTGAGCCTTCAGAATTGAATAATTCCATGGCATCTAAGCCACCCTGCCGGTTCAAAAAGCTTGGGCTCCTAAATGACCCAGATAAAGACTCTACTGTGTCAAAATAGGCATCATCATCGTCATCAGTTTCACCCTCATTACATGTTTTGGCATGCTCCTCTTCAGAATCAGATTCACTGCCTGCAAAATGATCAGAATTGAAGTAAATGCAGATAAAGCATGATACTAGCCACGCAGTTAAGGGATTCAACAAACTTCAACAGAAACAGAACGCATATGTTGCCAGCCTGAACACAAAGTTCCCCAGATGCTAAAGTGAAACATGGCTCCAAAATATAAAAATTTACAGAATATAGGAGCAAATGATGCTCACCATTGCATCGTCCAGATTCAAGCAAAGTAGATGTGCCAACTTGATTTTGCATTTCATCCACGACGGTGGTTTCCAATTCCACCTTCTCAGCCTGAACATCAATAGGGGAGGCATTCATTATCTTGGGAGGGAATAAAGTGGAAACAATCATGTCTTAGGTTCATTATGCATACCTCTAGCTGTCGTAGTTTGTCTGCCAACTGAAGACATCGTTGCTGAAGCGTATGAAGTTTGTCTTTCGTTTCAACAAACTCCGCCAACACTATTCCTTCACAATCTTTTACTGTCTCTTCAGTCAGGCCCGCTTGTAAAAGCCGTTCTTTCAGTCCTTCCGTTGATATCGTAAGGTCATCAATGGGTAATAGAAGGTCCACAGAAGATGTTCTTGGTAAAAGATCCTTTGCTGCCTGCAGAGCTTCCAACCAAGCATACCTATCTTCCTTGGTTTCTGCTCTCAAATGTAGAGTTTTTGTGCCACTAAATATATAAAACTTTTTATCATCAGACTTGCTTTTGCTTATGGATGAGACCTGAAACGTAATTGCAAACATCTGAGAAAAATAAAGAATGCCTTTCTACATGCAAGTTATATTGAACTCAGAGAACAAAAGATCTGAACTAGATTGCTAACAAAAGACCTGAACTGAGCACTCTAATGCCTTTAATGTATGGTCCATATGCCTTTTGGGCAGAAAATTAAGATAACTCATCAGAATGCTAGCAGAACAGCAACTACAAATAGCAATAATTAATAAGACCATTCACTTACATCTGAACCAGCAAAATGAAAGGTAGTTTAACCGCAGTATCAAAATTTGACTACTTCCTAGATGTCTTGGAGATGTAAATAGATATTTAATTAAACCAAAGCATGAATCCCAACCTTTAAATGCACTCTACCAAACGTTTTAGGACGCCTCTTATCATCAGTGATAATATGTTTGTGTTTTCTCATCAGCCTCTGTGCTTCTTCGCCAATCACTCTCAAACCCTTTTGCCAATCCTGGTTGGCATATATCTTATCAGGGCCATGCACCTTGTAATACGAAAGGACACCTTCTTGCAACACAAGCCATCGGGACCTCCAACCCTTCCCGTAGTTAACCCATTTTTGTAAAATGCCTACAACGTTAGGAATAGTACCTGCGCAACTTGTTCTGCCATCAGCTAACTCATATGGCAACAGTTCCGAGGAAAAGGGCACAGGCTTCCCAGTGTCCAGCTTGCCCGAAAAAGACAACTGTTTGCCATCTGTTCTTCCCGTTTTACTCTTACAGTGGTAAAAATTAACTGGGGGCTTACTTCCCGAACACTCTTGTTCATGATCTGTATTGGAATTCATGCAAGTGTTAACTACTCTGGTCGATATTGGTGGAAGGCTTGGGGTTAAAGACCTTCCAGAAAATGAACTTCTTGGCACTCCAGGCTCCACAGTTACTGACATCTTATTAGGATCCTGTTGTGTAACAAGCGGAGATGATTTGCCTTCGTATGAAACGGGGGTAATGCAACACAACCCCTGCATCCAGCCTTTTCAATGCATACCCAAGACCTGTAACAGCCTGAAATCACTGTTCCCTGAACAATATTAGGTAAAATCCTTCCTGCTAGCTCGCCTTTTTTGCACTATTGTGATGTTTCCTAGATCTGACTAAACTTCAATGAATGTGATCATTGTTAATGCAAATTAATTTGCCAATGTTTACATCTTCTATCCGATTCGTAGAGATCTGCATATTGCCATATATATATGCCTGGCTAATGCGTCCAAAATTGTCAGTCCTCTTCTTGAACCAAGTACTCTTGCAAAAAGCTTCCCAATTTACAAGATTATGCCCAAAGCTCACACGACTAAAAAATTCTCCTAAGATTAGAGGCCTTCTAAATCATGGCCTGAATTGAGATGGCTAAATTAATGCTACGTAGCTCCGGGAGGCGCAAAAAGCTCTGATGCAAAGATTACAAAACTGATATTCCAGTGACGAAATTTGACAAGAATTGAAAGCTTGGGAGTAAAATCTTCGCACCAGGAATCATGCTGGAAGGACTTTTAAAAGGCAGACAGCTCCGGAGCTTAAGATCAGGCAAGGAAAAGCTTGTGCTCTGCCTCTGCCCTCCTCGTCGGAATCCGAGAAGACGCCGGCATGTCTACGCTTTTCGCTGCCAAAAATATATACACGCGGGGCCAGAGTACATAGATGTAAGTGTATATACGTTGCCGTATTTCAAAGCCTGTTGTCCCGCGTAGGTATTAAATGCCGTACGTGCAGCAGTGTACGGTTGCATTGACGAGGGACATACGTACAGGCAGACGTTATATATTCCGACACTCTTTATACGCTTACGTGGAGCCTTTTCATTTGATGTGAATTTCTGAGTAGTTTTTTTTTTACTTTTTACACCTTTTGAACGGAGGCTGAATTGCCACATTCTTCTTCTTTTTTAACACGTTCTATTCTTGACAATACGTATAAATCGCATACAATAATAATAATAAAAATAGTAATAAATTTTAACGTCCACGAGAAGCCGTAGCTTATGTGTCATGATGGGTCATGTCTTTACTATTGTGCATGGCTGAAGTGAGCCCTTCCCCCACCAACTTTACAATGCATGGTCACTTTCACAACGAGGCAAGAACCCGTGACTTTGGGTATTATAATAGAATAGAAAATATTAGAATATATTTTTATCGTCCATGGAGAAAAATGATCATAGTTGGTCCATCTTTATCTTTATATGGAATGTGTGACGGATAAGGGCAGAACCCATAGAACTATGTTATTATTCATCAAGGCCCGTTCATTTCTAGTAGTGCAAAACTTCAAAAATGCTTTTCTTTTTCTTGGTCATGTGGTAAGACCCTAAACTGCCCTACTCAAGGTTACGGGTTCAACGTCTCGTTATAAAAGTGGTTATTACCATTCTAAAATTAGTGGAGGAAGGACCCGACTTTGGCCATGGTGGGGGCAAGCCCCATCTGGGTCTATAAGTTTCGGCTTCATGTGGACATTAAAAATTGTATCTATCCATCTATTTATATATCTTATAATGTCATGTTACTTGCGTGAGAAAAGGTCCAATATTTATGTCGGATCTAATTTCATGGGAGTGTTGGCAGGAAATCCTTATCATTCATGTACTGGGGAATGGCATTTCAGATGCCATTTCGATATAGTGTGAGGGGCCCTGCGACCGGCAGCAAAGGGTCTCCCATATGTGCCGGAATGGCTGATCAAATCCCCAACAAGATAGAAGCTGGAAAGCAGTTTCTAGTGCATATCGAATGTTTATACAGATCTTATGCACAAAATTATGCATCGTTTCGAAGATTTGTGCATAGTGTTATACAGATTCTTGCAAACCCAGAGCAAATTTCTAGCTTCGAGTCGCAAATCTTAAGCAGATGTCGATTCTTACCTTACTTCACCGATTACATTCTACCATTTTTCATCGATTGAGTAGCATGAACTTCCATTCAGTTATGGACTGAGTCATGTGAATTACACAAGAGCCTAAACTGCGACCCACTTCTAAGTTGTGATTGCCTTTGGAATCACAAGCCCCTCCACATAGTAAATTGAATATTTGCATTTTGAGGCTTGTTCCTTGTTTAATTAGGTGCAAGCGCGTCCATTCATGTAAAATCACACAAGAGCCAAGATAATGGAATATAGTTAAGTGTGACAATCGATTTTGACATAAAAGTTAAACTCTCTTAGGATAAGATATCACTGTCACAAGATTTTCTTCTTGAAAATTATGTGGTAGTTGTGGACTCTCTAATACAAACTAAAGAGGCTATTGATGGACAATATTGTGTTTAATTGTGGTTAATATAATAGTAACTTAATTACAAATTGAGCACATCTAAATAATCATATCAAATTTTCATGTATACTTTTTTTTTTTTGGTTTTTTGGCTCTTTTATTCATTATGAATGGCAAAAAAGGGAGTTGAAGGACTATGCTTTAGCTATTTTAATGGTGAAATTTTTTTAGGCCCCAAATATTTGAAACTTTAGGTCATTTTTACTGCCAACAAAAAAGTAAAAAAAAAAAATTGTCATATAAAGGGTTGTCTGAGTGAAAAATCTAAGAATGGGAGGAAGTATGGAGAATAAAACTCCCGAAATCTTTAGAAGGAGATCATACTGCACTCTAAAACTTCAGAAGGGGTGGTAAATCTCTGGCGATTCTTCTCATACATTCTTTTATACATGCATAAAATTGCCTTCTATGTTGGCATTGTGTTTTGTCTTCCCTCTTACCAAACTTCGCTTCCCTGTTTTTGGTTCGAATCTATATTCCATTCTACAGTCTAAGTACTGCATGTGCATGCACGCATGCAAGCGGCCGAACTGCCTCTTCTTCCTGCGCCATTTGGCTTTTCACTTTAGAAGCATCGCTGAGCCCTTCATTTATCTTCCTAATGTTATCTGCACCATTCATTCAATAAATACCAGGCATATTCGATTTCATCCCCTCCAGCTCTAGGGTTTGTCCTTTGGGCAACCCAAAAACATATTTATTGATCTAAATTTTAGGGACAAGTACTTTATAGTAGCAGAACACGTGGTGCCATTCATGGTTTTGCTTGTCGCCCATCTGAGGTGTTGTTGAGGTTGGGGGGGGGGGGGGGGGGGGGGGGGGGGGGGGGGGGGGGGGGGGGGGGAGGATTGAATACGGGGTTAGCATAAAAGGGAAAAAGTTTGTTTTGGTACAACTGTAGAGCCATGAAAGCGGTGTTTCTCAATTTGATATTTTTTCCCTAGCAAATTGGCTGCATGTGACTGCTCAAATTGGGTGCGTGTGACTCCCTGGCAATGGCATGTTCCAAAGAATGAACAGAGCAGTTTGTCTTAAAGAAAGAAAAAGTGCAATCTCGAGTCTAGTTTATCTAGATCGTTTTTCTTCACACATATCTAGTTTCTCGCTTTTTGTCTAACATGGTGAAATGTGCACTATGGATATACCAAGTTTGACATCTATGGTGGTGAATATCCTAGAATATTGTATGCTTGACATTTGCAAGGGTTTTAGCACCATTTTGTACTTTTCGTGGTGTTGATGAGGTTTCTTAGATCTTTCCTCTTTTTGGCCACATGCTACAACACACATCACATCCTAAAGCACAGTGGCATTTAACCCATAAATAATTTATTTTTATATATACAAATACAAAATATCCCAAGCACTGGCACACCTTAGCTTTAAAAGTAGTGCTCATTTTTATAATGCATGCATATTATTCTTGCATTTATGTCTTTGATTGCATCTCTTGGACTTGTCATACTTTTGTACTATTGCAACCATTGAATGAGCATTAATATATTGAGAACAAAGCCTGGATGACTAATGTATAATAATTACAAGTCTAATTAGTTAATTTCTATTATTCTACTTTTTGAGGTATATTGAACTTCTGAACCATAAGAATGAGATTTTAAGGACAGCTGAGCAGCACTAGCACTGTTTGGAAAATTTGGGCCTTTGGTTCATTGACAACTCTGGGCCATAAGAACAAGATTTTAAGGAAGGAAGGAAGGGCAGATGAGGAGCACTGTTTGGAAAATATGGGCCTTTGGTTCATTGACAACTATGGGCCTCTGCTTCGTTTTAAATGGTTTCTTTTATATGTTCGAGATTCAAGCATATCTCTATATTATTACTACTAGAATCGAAATGTTTTATATAATTCGCTATTTCATTATTTCAGTGTTGCATGGATGGATAATGCAAATGATGGAGGTATCTGATATAACCTCTAGAAACTCTTAGATTAAATCAACAACAGATACTGATCAACTACCTTCACGTTTAGCAATCCTGCCAAATACTCCGAAAGGTTAATATGAATAGCCTTCACGGCTAGAGCCCACCACCCAATCAGGCTCTCAAAACTCCGCGATCTAGCTCTCCACGAGCTTAAGCAAGAAGGGCTTAACAGTTTAAGACCAAGTCTCAATCACAATATAGAAAATTGTTTGGCGACAAGGTTGCACTTAGGATTAAGAAAAGGATGATGAATGTGGATAGCAAAAAGCTTTGGGAAAAATAATGGCTTTGGCTAGAATTCATATTTCATGGTTAAGGGATAAAGGAGTCATCTTAAGCCCCTTCCCCTTGTTATGTTTTCAGTCATTAGTCCCTCGTACGGATGATGGTCAATTGATGTTTAGCTTTTATTTATAGATGCCTTCACGACTTTAATCGTTTTTAGCAAGCACATGCCTATGAATTAAAGTAACTCCTTGCCTTTAATTAGAATACTTGCTTATCCTAGATATGTGTATTTATGCCTCAAACCTCTTGTTTAAAGAGCCACTCCCCTGAGCTCATATCATGTCAATGTGACCACATATTTGTATGATCTTTGGATGCCAAAAATATAGTATGTAAATAAAATTTCAGGATCCGTGGGCACTTTTAGGTTCTTTAAATCCTATCTATATCTTAATATCATGCATCCCAATTGTGCCTAGCAAAACAAATTCTATGTTCCAATTTGAGAGGGCCCACTTCTATATATGCCCATCTTTTGCTACGGCGATAAATAAAGTAGGGTCGTACAATGCATAAAATTATGTTCAATATACATCATAGACATTGATTCCCAATAAGCATAGTTATATTCCCATCGAGGTCCTGCGTCCCAATTGTGGCTAGCAAAATAAGATTGTCATTCCAATCCGATGGAGACCAATTGGCATATGGGACCCAAGCAAAGAGAGCAGCAAGCATATTACTGTCAGGATTAAAAAGCCCCATCCGCGGGCCGTCCTGAAGGGTTTTTGGAGGAAAAACCTTGGCAGTAATAAGTATGCTGGTAGACTACACAATGATATGATATAAGATCAGTCAATATCGTACAGGAGAACATAGTTGGGTCCGTGTATCCATGACCTCTTGAAGGTATGATTCCAGCAAGCCCACGGAGGTTGTATTTAATAGCACATGTAACGGCTGCTTAGGCGGGATTAAATGAACATATCATGCCCGAATATGATCGTATGCTGAACAGGTCTAAAGGGCATAGCATTCATCCTCAATGATGCTCAATTGACAACACTCATAGATCTTGTCCTCATGTGCCTCTCGAGTCCATCGGCCTCTCAATGCGGAGGCCATCAGTTTGGGCTTCTTCATGGGCAAATGGGTACACAGGTAGTGTTATGGGCATGTGTGAGCATCGAATTGACTTGATGCCGATGGTGTGCCATCTTCACATGTGCCATAGCATCTGTGTCCTAGAGTTTGCTAAGGAAGCAAGCATCGAGATACTGCCTCAATTGGGCGTGATCCTTCTCCATCGAGATCCTTCTCCGTCAAAATCCACACATATATGTATGCCTGTGCATTCTATCAGGAGAACCACTGGGCTTTTTTGTCCGTCCAACAGGCTTTAAAGTGTTTTGGACTCAGTGCTACGGCTAAAGCAAGATTGGGCAGACGAGCATCGCCCATAGCAACTATATTTTGAATGTAAATGACATGTCGGTTCAATGCGGCCCTCTAAAAGGGGCAAGAAACATGTTTCCTATAGCGAAATCTGATATGGAACTGTGAACTATTCGTGCTAAGGCGGCCTTTTGTACTTGTTATAGTTCATTTCGGATGGCGAGGGATTACCGATCCCCAAACCTCAGCCCCATATAGGAGAACCTACTCGACCAAGGTCCTAAACAGGTGTGACTAGTGACCTAGGCATACATCTCTACTTTGTGTTATGCATGGCATACAGTGCCTTCTAGCCCGCTATGGTGTGCAACTGGATAGAAGCGTCCTAGAGGAAACTCGACTCTCAAATACTTGTAGGTCGGAGCCACTTCCACATTTTTGCCCTGCTAAGTGAAGGAGGGAGGCCTTGGCTGGCGCGAGGGTGAAATTAGCAGCACCCTAGTTTTGGCCAAGTTAACCCACATGCCAGTGAACCGGCAGAAAGTGTCTCGAGCATCCAGGTAATGCTGCATGTCGTCTGGAGTGTAGGCCAAAAGGTCCACGTCGTCAAAGAAGGTATAAGATCGGATTTGATATGCATCATAGATATTGATTTTTGACAAGCATGATTGCTATGGTTCTCTTCTAAAAGAAGAGAACCATCATTCTAGGGAAAGGGACGCTATTTTGACGTGAGGCCCTCAT
>JAANSK020251630.1:0-13201 GCA_011763485.2 Isoetes engelmannii
AGCAAAATATAGAAAAATACCTTTGAAGTATGCGGCAGCAGCAGATTCTCCATCGCTGCAACAGATGGAAACCCATCGACTCTTCAATCTGCATGAATAAAAGCAATATTTTTTGCTCTCCAGTTCCGGATTTTGCCGCATGCCTGAGAGATGCCTGTTATTTTTATGGTTTAGAGCCCTCCCGGATTTCCTTGAGCGGCAGGGACGATTGCTGCCATAGCCATTGGTGAAACATATAGCCGCATTTTTGTGCCGGAATCGCATCTCCATTGCAGCATTACATGAGCAAATTCGGCTTCCGAACCAAAAATCAATACGCAAGAATTTCTTAATCGAACAGATCCTTATCCATCCATCTTGCAAACAGATCCGGCAACCCGGAAAAAAGAAAAAATAAGAAGAGAATAGAAAAATTCGACCTACCCTTTTCCTTTCCTGAAACCCTAAAATGCAAGGGTTAATGCCTGCATGCAAAAGGCAGTCCAAGAATAAGAGGGGATTTTCTGTCGCTACTTATGCTCTCGAAAATCCTGATGTCACAGCGTTGAGGCATATGTTGAAGAGTTTGAGGCTCTTACTATTCTTAATGGCCACTCACAGCCCCGAATTAAATTCCATATTTTTTCAACCACGTTGCGCATTGCTCCATATCAATGGCCCATGACCATTAAAAGTCATTGGAAGCAAAGTTTGCAAGACATGAAATTGGTGTTGGAATAACATCATGTCACAACAATGTGTATGAAATTGACATGTGGCAAGCCAGGGATAAGCACCGACATTCATACATGACTATATAAAGAGGATTGTTATACAAGTTAAGCACATCGTCCAAAATAATTGAAGTCGAAACTGTATTTCTTATAGAAGCCTTTTGTTTGTAAGTAGGTAGACTCATCAACATATTTGTGTTGGAGTGCCGAATCTGTGCAGAAAGTGTTGAATTATTGAAGGTCGATCCAGATTGTGCAGGTCGGCTAGGGTTTGTGCAGACCAGGGCGTGTGCAAGTAAAACTGCTGTGTGCCGGATTGCTTGCCGGAAGCTGTATCCAAGTTTGCCTTTGTGGAAAGCTTCAATAATTTGCAGTCTTCTTGTTCACTGCATCTCTGGCAGGGTGCCATATACTATTGACCGGTTGCTCTGGCTTTTCTAGCCAGAATTTTTTGTGCTGCAGTCGATCTCTATTTAAAGCTCTAGCATTTGTAGCTGGAAATTTGATATTGCAGGGAATCTCTGATTGTGTTGATGAGGCTTGCTCCATATTTTTACAGTGGTATCAGAGCTGAAGTAGTACATTATGACAACTCGCTTTGGAGGATTATTGTTAAGCACCGTGGTGGTTTATAATGGTGGATCTAGCTTTCAAGTATAGAAAGCCAAGATCAAAAGGATTCTGAAATCGGAAGGCGTGTGGGATATTGAAGCCGCCAAAAGGAACAGATAAATTGCAGGAGACGATGGTGACGCTTGAAAGACTGAAATTAATTGATGCGGAAGTGAAAAAAGAGAAGGATAAGTCCAAAGGCAAGGCTGGCACATTCAGGAGGAGCTACCTCGGCAAAATCAACGAGGCAAAAGGTATCATTTGTAGCAAAGTAGGCCCTAGTATTTTGTTGAAATTGCAAGGATTGTCTTCGCAAAAGATATGTGGTTATATCTTCTTAAGAATTTTAAAAGTAAGTCCTCATCACAAATTGACGTTTTAGAAAAGGAGCTAAGGCGTCTGAGATATCATGAAGGTGATAATTTAGAAGTTTTGCATTTGAAATATCATGAAGGTGATAATTTAGAAGTTTTTTTTCAAACCTTGGATACGATATTATTTGATCTGGAAGTTGCTGGTGCTGCATTCTCAAAAGAATCCGAATTATTAGCTATCTCAAGAGCTTTTTTTGCTTATGAACAAATTGCAATTCTTGTGCAAAATGTAGAAAAGTTTCATGAAGAGACAATAAGAATGGTACGCACAGAGATTGAGCAGAAAAAAGTTGTAAAGGATGAGGATGTATGGTCATGAAGGCTAACTGCCTGAATCTAGTTAAGGATATTTTTTGTTATAATTGTGGTGGGAGTGGGCACATTTCGTCTAATTGTTCTAGTTCAAAGAATCAAGGGAGAAATCCATGAGATAAAAGAGGAGACATTGGGTATGGAAATTTATCCATTAGGGGAAGAGGTCACGGCAAAACAAGTGCTGTAAACATGGTGGTGGAAACGAATTATGAAGAAAAGGTGCTGAGGTGATTCCTAAAATATGTCTTCATATTAAAAGCAATGCTCGTGCCAAGTCTCTTATAATAGATAGTGGACCTGAACGAACTGTAGTCAGCTCTTCAGAAGTGCTTGCAGAATGCTCAAGAACTAGAACGAGGCATAGTCACTTAGGCAATGGAAGTTTGCAAGAAGCTGATGGAGGAGGAAGTTGGAATTATTTGATATGAATGGAAAGCCTGTAAGCTAAAAAGATGCGTTGTGTGTTCTAAACTTGATCAGAAATCCAATATCTATTTGTCAATTAGTGGACATGGGATTTAAAGTTGTGTTTGATAAGAAAGTATGCAAGATATTGCGTGATAATAAAGTTGTCTTTCTAGCCAAAAGAAATGGAATTGTTTGAATTGAATAATGATTGTGTGTTTGATGTGAATGCATCAATATGCCTGTGAATTGAGCTTTGGCATGAAAGATTAGCTCATACGCACATAGAAAATATTGAATTTATGGCTAAGAAAGGTTTAATAGATTGTTTAAAAGTGAAGAGTCAATTCATTTGTCATGGATGTATGCTAGGTAAGCATACAAGGTTGCCTTTCAAAAGGAGTAGTCGGCATGCAAATGATCTTCTTGAGTTAGTGCATACAGATTTGTGTGGGCCAATGAATATAAGAAGTTTAAGTGGAAAAAGGTATTATATTTCTTTTATTGATGATTATAGTAGGAGAGGCAAGTGCTATTTTTTAGCTAAAAAAAATCAAGCATTGGAAGCATTTAAAGAATTTGTAGCAAAAGTTGAATGTGAGATAGGAAAAAAGACTAAATGTATAAGGTCAGATAGAGGTGGAGAGTATTCATCTACGAAGTTTAAATCTTTTTGTTTGGAGAAGGGGATAAGAAAACAACTAACATGCAGATATAGTCCTCAGCAGAATAAAGTTGTTGAACGCAAAAATAGAATAGTGTTAGATGCTGCTAGAGCTATGATAGACCATGCAAAGCTGCCAAATTATTTATGGGCAGAAGCAATTAAGGCAGCATTCTATATCCAAAAAATAGATTGCCTTCGATTAGCATAACAGGTCGTATTCCAGAAGAAGTGTGGACTGGCAGGCAACAAGAGTATGATAAATTTAAAGTTTACGGATGTCTAACCTATGTTCATATTCCAAAAGAGTCGGACGAAACTTGAAGATCTATCAATGGAGGCTTTTCTTGTTGGTTACAATGAAGAGGCGAAGGGCTATCATCTATATAGTCCAGATTCCAGGAAAGTATACATTAGCAGAGATGTAAACTGTGATGCATGAACAAAACATATTGAACTACATATGCACTTTGTAAGAGATCTGGTCACACAACGATTGATACAAGTCAGGTATGTGCCAACTAATAATCAAATCGCTGATATATTCACAAAATCTCTGCGGGAAGATAAATTTGATCAATTCAGGCACAATAATGTGTTGGAGTAATATCAATCACAACAATGTGCGTGGAATTGACGTGTGGCAAGCCAGGAATAAGCACTGATATTCATACATGACTCTATAAAGAGGATTGTTATACAATTTAAGCACATCGTCGTAGAAACTATATTTTTGTCAGAAGCCTTTTGTTCGTACGCAGGTAGACTCGTCAACAGATTTGTGTTGAACGTGCCGAATATGTACAGGAAGTGTTGGATTGTTGAAGGTCGATCCTGATTGTGCAGGTGGCCAGGGTTTGTGCAGACCAAGGCGTGTGCAGGTAGAACTGCTATGTGTCGAATTGCTTGCAGGAAGTTGTGTCCAAGTTTGCCTTTGTGGGAAAATTCAATAGTTTGTAGCCTGCTTGTTCATTGCATCTGTGGCAGGGTGTCATATACTGTTGATTGGTTGCTCTGGCTTTCCTATCTAGAATTTTCTGTGCTGCAACGGATCGCTATGCAAAGCTCTAGCTTTTCTAGCTAGAAATTTGATATTGCAGGGAATCTCCGATTGTGTTGCTGAGGCATGCTCCATATTTTTACAGTTGGCATTCCTTGCCCCTTCTGTTGATGCTCAACAACTCTTGAAGCAACTCAATGACATGCAACAGTGGACTACCAAGTCTGCGAGAGATTTTGCGGATCGGCTCCTTATCCTTGTTAGCAAGCTCAAGGAATATCCTACTAAGAGTCAGGTTCTAGTATGGTTTCTTCAAGGCCTGCCTCCAACAATTTGTCTTATCACTGAGTAGTTGCGACCCACGTCCTTGCAAGTCGTTGAACTTGTAAATCATTTTGTCAATGTATCCTCCCATGGAGTTCCTCTTTCGGATTTTCCTTTCATGCAACTACTTTTGGTCCTTCAGGACTTCCATGCAATCTCAACAATTATCACAATCCCAACAAAGTCAAATATAGTTCTACATTTGCAAATATCCAAGGCATCTTGCCAATGAGTGTAACTCCTCTAATGGTTTGCGTTAATGTTGCAATATGTGCAACCACAGTATAAAAGAATGCACACGTGCTCATCCCACACCGTTCAGACAAAAGATGGTCTTTCAAGTTCAGACCACGCCTCACTAATATCAACACTCCCCTCAACCTCAACGACAGAGAGGTCAATCCTCACGGGCTCCTTTTGATCCCACTAGCTCAATGTTATAATTGTCATGAATGGGGATACACCACTACTATGTGTCCTCAACTTCCTTAGGATTAAGTTCAACTTCCTAGTACCAACCAAACCGCTTATGTACGTCTCATGTTTCATCAATTTTGGATGGCCAATGGTAAACATGACCCATTGGCCTACTATGCATCGTCCTCCACGCACCTAACAACAACAACAACAACAACAACAACAACAACAACAACAACAACAACAACAACAACAACAACAACAACAACAACAACAACAGCAGCAGGAGGCTCCTCCTCAGGTTCCTTTGGACCAACAAGCTCAGGGAGAAATATTTCTTGCCCTCAACCCCCCAGTCCAACAGTCCAATTGGGTTGTTTTGTAATCATGCTAAGCTCACGGCGCTTGACTATACACTCTCACGCCTCAGTACATGCAGTCTGTTATAGGAGATCTCAACTAAATTAGTTCATTTTGATCCAGACTTGGAACATCTTATATCTCACGCCATGCCTCAAGTTCGACAGAGCATACTTCGTCTCATGCAAGCTGCAGAAGGATGCATGCTTAATGTTCATGCTACCACACGGGCTCAACAACGCTCTGCTGGTCCGACCTCAAACACGACCCCTTCACGCAGTTAACCATATCTCAGCATTGCTGCTGAAGTTGAGCGAGAGTCGTGGTTTGTTTGGGGGTGAAGACTAAATTCGATACTACAACCAAGATGATAATCCTGCACTCGATACAACAAATTAAGCTAACTGTTTTGGATGAAGTGTCAGCATCATTTGCTCAAGACCCCCACCAGTGGATCCTGCGAGCCCCTTGGCTCACGTCCCACTGGAACTTCAAGAGGAAGTAGAAATCAAGATTCCCCTTAGTTTGACTGCAATTCTGAAGCTTTTCCTTACTCTTCATGAACACTACCATTATATTAGTTAGTGCATTTGCTACATCCACGCCCACTGTTCATGCTACAGTTGGCAATCATCAAGTCAACCATGTTCAGATAAATGGAGGTAGTGTTGTTAATTTCATCATAGATAAATTACGGCATTAACTGGGTATCAAACAATTGTATAGGGCTCTTTCTAACATCACGCTGGCCAATGGTCATATCACATATTCTCAAGGCGTAACTATTGATCTCAAGTTTCCTTTGGAATTCGGCATTTGAAAAGCTGGAGAGGATCCTAGCGACAAATTGAATGAAATTGTTGTTGGACGTCCTTTCTCCATCAAGCCAAAAGCACTCACTATTGGGCATTTGACCAACTGATACCACTCATAGCAAGGGGGTTTCACCATTTTTTACATGTAAACCATGTGCATGCACGAGAGGGGGTTTTTTGGTCCCAATTTCGTACATATACGGTCGGTAGGGGGTCCCGTTTTAGGTTATTTTGGGACTAACCTAGGTAAATTTTATTCGGTATACAGGGGGGTTTTTTGCTACCTCTTGCACGCAGATGGCATACCCCCCTTATACATGAGTGCATCCCCCGGGACTGATAGCAACTTATGGCACTATGGAAAATGTTGAACTTGCTTTATCAGACAGTGACTCTGATGATGTTTACAACCTTTATCATGTTCAAACATCTGCTACTGAGGCTCCTCTTTCCTCTCAGCCTGACTATGAAGATTTTTGGGTTGATAATGACAATGTGATTGCCACTTTGGTTGATCCATACTTAGCACCTTGCCACCAGGTTCAACTGGTGTGCACCAGTGACGAAGATGATGTTAACCACCATCCTTCCTCGGATGTTGATCGAGAATTGGCAACCACGTCGTGATGAATTGATGTATATCAGCAACCCGTAATTAGAAGTATCCTTCAACCACTCGAGAATGTGCTTGGCCATTTTCCAATCTTTATGACCTGGTTTTGCTAAAGTTCAATAATTTAATTTAATATAGTAGTTTAACGTCATACCACTTTGGCAACATCCCTTCTGGAACCTATGATGATTATGTCGATAGATTCTATGATAATAACAAAGGCAATATCAGCATATTTGAACCGCCTGCCACTGTGGTAGAACCCCGAGGGATACACTTATACATAAGGGGGTATGGCATCTGCGTTCGAAGGGTAGCAACCCCCCTCCCCTCCACCCCCTTGTATCTGCATTTTCAAAAGGCAATTTGACCCATCTGTGTATAAAATTTGCACTAGATCAGTGCTTAAAACACCCCTAAACCCTAAGTATACGCACGCAAATGGTCCAAAAAGCCCCCCTCCATTGAACTCTCATGGATTATACGCCAATTAAAGGTGAATCCCTGGGGGTAGAACAAGATAACTTCTGTAAAACTAGGTATGATAGGTGAAGTAAAGGACACAAGAATTGCCCCTGAATCCATCAAGAATCGGCCTACACTAAGCAATAAAAATTATCCCTGCAAGGAAAGCGCAGCCCTGCATGCAAAACTCATCCCTGGAAAACAAAAAATCAGCCTATAAAACATATTCGCCATGGAATCCATCTGTAGCCTTACCCCCTGTACGCCATCTATGCGCCCTTGCCATCGCCTAAACTTTGATTCTAAATGCGTCTATATCCAGCTCTGCATCTCTGGCCTCATCCCTATATGCCATTTGGACGCCCTTGCTCTGACCAGGAAGAAACCCTGAACTCATATGTGCACAAGAGGCCACATTAGCTTCCTACCCTTTCTCCATTTGAATACCCCTTAGCACACCTTCTAAATCTTATGTTAGAAACTATCATGGGCTCAACTACAAGGCACATTTTGACCTTAAACCCTTAAAGTAAGCCTACTAAGCCCTTAAACCCTGAAGCACCGAATTCGGGACAGAACTGAATGCATTCTGTGTTGAGACCTCAAAACCCTAATAATGTAATGGGAATGTTCAGATTGCAAGCACGACTTGCTCGACGCTTAATTCGGATATGGAGTGCAGCTGGACATGAGAGATCGGATGCAAGGAACAACAGCTCGTACTTTTCATCCAAAGCTATAAGGTATTTCTCATCCAAAGCTAAATTCAAGGAGCCCGTGAAGAGGCCTTCTTTAACTTGGGGAGTAATCCAGGATGAAGGAGCCATCAAACCTGGCCGTGAAGAAGTTTTGAAACACTTGGAAGATGAAGGAATTGATACCAGTGAATATGAAAATGTGGAACTCCCAACTACAATTGACATCGTGAAGGAACGACTGGAATTTCTGCTAGCCCTTGGTCTCACAAAAGAGAACATAAATTCTTATCCCCTCATGGTATGTTGCAGTGTAAAGAAGAATATGATGCCTGTAATTGAGTATTTGGAAAGCCTGGGAGTAACAAGAGTTACTTTACCCCAAGTGCTTAGAAAATACCCTATGGTGCTGCATTCCAGTGTTGCCATTGATCTGGAGCCTGCTGTAAGGTTTTTACAGGGCTTAGGCATACCAAGGCTCTCTGTGTGTAGGGTTCTTTTGAAGTATCCAGATGTCCTAGGATTTCGTCTTGAAGGCACCATGAGTACTTCAATAGGCTACCTTGTTAGCTGCGGACTTGACATAAAGGTTGTTGCACCGATTGTTCTTGAGTGCCCTGAAATTCTTGGAATGAGAGTTGGAAATAATATAAAGCCCAAACTGGATTACCTTATTGACCTTGGAATTGACAAAGAAGCGGTAGCCAAGATCATTGAGAAACATCCATATTTATTAACTCGTGATCTGGAACAAATTAAACCAAATGTTGAATGTATTCAGAAGATTGGAGTGAGGAAAGAAATGTTGCCAGCCATTATTACTCACTTTCCAGATGTGTTAACGATAAGTATAGGTACAAATGTGTTCAGGAAAGCAGCATGGTTCCAACAGCAACTCAATATCTCCACCCAGGAATTTGCTCAGGTTATTGAGAGATTGCCTCAGGCACTACTTATCAATGAAGAAGTAGCAATGAGGAGAATAGATTTTCTTATATCGTTTGGAGGTTTTAGAGTTGAGGATTGCAAAAACATGGTAATTGGTTGTCCACATATCCTTGTTGTAGATGTGGATGGAATGCTGAAAGAAAACTTGTTGTACTTCACAAATGAGATGAAAAGACCATTGCAAGAGCTTGTAAATTTCCCAGCCTATTTCACGTATAGCCTGGACAGACGAATAAAACCCCGTTTTGAACAGATTAAATTAAAAGGCATTACTTGCAGTCTAACCTGGTTATTGAACTGTAGTGATGCAAAGTTTGAAGAAAGGCTTAATATGAGCGCTCAATGTTCAGACATTGATGAACTGAACTTCATTATGGGAGGACTTGTACCAGTGCCAACAGTCACAAAAGAGGAAGATGACATTTGTAACAGTGAAGATGATGATGACGAAGCAGTAGAGGTGATTTTCTGAGAGATCACCATGTAATCTTGGAAATTTGATTCTTAAATGTAAGTGCTTAGTTTCTCTGTATTTATATAAAGTGGCTTTATGTTATTAACTTCACACTCGTGTGCCGGCTTTTGTATTTTATAGATGTTTGCTTTGCTTTTCCAGGTCTATGACTGGGTAGCAACCACGTAAACCTCGATCCAGCATTTTGTGAGTGGAATTTCTATTCAGCCCAGCAGACAATGGCATTGTAAATGCACTTATATCAGCTTGATGAGGGGGGTAAGCTTGGTAGATTGCCAGTTCCAACCTTCTAAATACTTTGATCCTTCATCCTGTCTAAAGCTCCTTTTCTGCAAAATAAGTTTGTTATTGCTTTTATCTTTAGAGCATTTTCATGCCGAGTAAAATATCACCTGCTTTTTATCGTTTTGAACTCTTCACGGCTTTTGATCATTGAGCTGTTGCCAACTCTATTATACCTGCAAGCCATTGGACTTGCATGGACATTAGACTGATCTGCTTCCTAAGCAAAAAGAGGTAGAACAAAAAGCAGAGAAAGCAGAAACTAGTAAGGAAACAAAAGAAAATTGATCGGACATGGTGAAAATGCGTTTCCTGATGCCCAGAATGGAATGGTTATTTATCGCAGCTTGAGGTATTTCGGGGCCATTTGCAGAGTTCGATTGAGGTATTGCCTTTCTTTGTTTTTCATTTGGTTATGCTGCATAGCAGTATAGGAGCTTTGTTATTTGCGAAATGGCTTGCTAAATCTTGAATTTAAAGTGGTCAATCTATTTAAGTACCCGTCAAACCTTATTGCATCGAGCTGTGAACTTCCTGCACAAAATAATATTGATAAGGATACTGGATCCAGTTATGAGATGCAAATAAGGGTGGCCAATAAAAGAGGTACAGCATAATTTGTGTTTCTGCAACCAATGAGTTGAATTAAAACGTCTTATCTTTTCAACCCATTTTCTTTGTAACAAAGACATGAACGACTAAATGTTAACAGTTATTGAGCATCATGTCACAATAAGGTGCACTAACTTTGGTTATCAGGTCTTACTTTGCAAGTTTAATGTAACTCAATTCTTTATGAGGAAAGCATTTTTTGAGTAATATTTCAGTTATTTTTTGAATTTAGAATCAATTTCAGTGATTCAAAATAATTTGACTGAACATTTTGCATTAGTGGGATATAATTTATCACTCATCCCTTACGACCCCAACCACCACCATTGTAATCACTTATTCCCCCCATATTGTGAATTATATACCATTAATACTTATAAGAACTAATATATCTTGCCTGTATTGAGCCTTTTTTTCCGCTATCCTGCTGGCCATCCACACCAGAATAATTTTTTTTTTTTTTTGAAAATCTTAGAGGTAATGAATATAGAGTGAAAAACGGCTAGCAAAGGATATATTTAGATGTATCATTCTTTCGTTCTTCTTATTTGCATCTCAGGTTTGATTGGCTTTGCACATTCCTCTGAATATCTAAAAGCCAACGCCCATATTATTTATAAACATAGTCTATCAAAAGCATACTCTATTATTAACGCTTTACTTGTACTAATGCTCAATTGGAATCCGTTTTCTTGCTCCCTCTTTTGCCCTCAGTCTACTGGGCTACTCATTTAAGCAAATAGAATTCCAACTTCAAGGTCGAGAGGCTTCCTCTGAATGTCTTAAAATCAAGAGGGACGTCTTTAATCAACGTGCATCACAAAGTCCATGAAGAGCATGGTCTATTGTTAACGCTTTACTTAAACTAATGCTCAAGTCTTATTGCCCTTTCTTCCTCAGTCTGCTGGGCAACACATTTAAGCAAACAGAATTCCAACTTCAAGGCCACCAGGCTATAGTCCATAACAAGCCTCACTATTTACATTGACATGGAGCTCCTGTCTTCACTAATACTCGACAGAGATGGCCACTGTACTTAACTTGTATATATAATATAGACTTAACTTGTATATATAATCTAGAGAATCCAGAAGTTCAGAGCCTTCAATGATTGGAGAACACACAAATCCATTTGCAATTCTCTTGGAAAATATTGCATGAAAGGTATATTTCAGACAATCCATACAGTGCCTAATTAATGTCCCAAAAAAAACAAAAGGGAAAAAAAGTCAAGCACCTCTCCAGTCCTAAGCACATAGATTGGTGATCCTACTATGCATACATGCATCTAATAAGCACTTGGTAAAATGGAATGTTTGCAAAATTCATGTGCAGTTTCTCTGTATGAATTATCACAGCATACTTGTATCGTGCCTATAAACAGAAGCTCAAACCAAGAGCAATTTTATCATATGCCATTAACTATTTGAAGGACGGACATGGCCAAGCTTTCCTGGTTCTGTTTCACGATGTTTTAAGTTAACTGCACAATAATGTCAACATTGATTTATAGCAAAAATTAAAATGGTTCATCTAGCATGTTGCAAAAATGTTCTTGAATCATTGATAATGGTAAGTGTGCTTGAAACCGTTGTTACAATCAAATACATTTCTGCGCAAGTTTCCAGAAGATTGTCCAGGAGCTCCAAGAAGGTGCAAATGAAGACAACTAACTGAGTTTCTTTCAACAATAACAATAATAAGTAAAATGAATGTCAGAACTGTAAATAAAATCAGTAGCTTCAGATTAAATATAAGATGGAAATAAACAGCTTCAATTAGAAGTTACACTGGAGCCATCCACCATACTCAATTGCTGCTCGCTGGGAATAATTCCCCAGTTGGGAGATTGCGCTGCACGAAGCCACCTAAAATCATCCACCTTTTCCCATAGACCTGTTTCTTCTGAGAGATTTGCTTCACTGAGATCAAGTTCTATACCATGGTAATAAAAGCTATAAGGGCCGAATCTGACACCCGTAGTAAATTCAACTATAGGCCTACTACGAACTCGCAAATAGAAGTCGGTGTTTCTAGTAGAGTGAATCCTAATTTGGTGTGAGGCCAACATTAACACACAACCATCTACTTCCTCCAGTAAAATAGATCCTGTTACAGGGCCAGCATAAACTTTGCATTGCTTCAAACGATAAATAGATAGTGCCTGAAACTTTCCCTTCAAATATACCGTGCAGTTAGTCAGATCTGCAAGAACAATTTCCCTGACATCTAAGCTCTCTGCATTCTGAACAATCACCATATCCTTTTTATTGTTTATGGTGTGCACATTATGGACAAATCTACTCTCTTCCAAAGCATCTGGGCAGGGCTCTTGTACACTGCATTGCATTTGAACAATGTCATTGCTTTTCACTTCCAATGACTTATTGGGTTCCAAGTCTTTCTGTTTCTTCTTCTTAAATGAAAATTTCTTCTTTGGTATTGCCGCTGCCTCTGCAGCTCCAATCCTATCCCTGAGCTTGCTAATCGTAGCCTGAGAAGTCTGAATATCATAAGCGGGCAAGAAATAACTAGCTTCTGCCACCATTTTTTCTAACCCAGAAACCTGACCAAGAAGCGAGTCAATTTTTGCTCTCGTTTCAGCAGCATTAACTTCTTCTGGTTCCTGGACGCCAAGCCCTGCCAACCCTGATTCGATCTCATTTTTGAGGCCATCAAATTGACGTTGGAAATATTGGGGTGTTTCGGTAGAGCTACTTACAGCTTGGGATGCTGCTCTGCGAGCTTCGGCTTGTTTAGTACGTTCTTCTTGAAGGGCTGCAAGCCGTTCCACCATAGCCGAGTATTTCCGCCCCTGTTGAAGGTCATATTCTGTGCCGGAGGATGCCATTGCAGGATTGCCCTAACTGGAATAACTGGTCTCATTTTGGTTAATCCACTTTCGTGCCGTCCAGTTATTATTTTTGTCTTGCCTTACGACAAAATTATATATGAAACAAATGCTAAAGCATCAGAGGGTTGCCCGTAATTAGAATAGAATAGGAAAAAAAAAAAAAAGTAACTGTCGAAAAATTTGGATGGAAGAAAGTATCGTACATATGAAAGAGGATAGATTATATACGGTCGAAAGGAATTGCAATGTCCTAGTGCA
>JAANSK020251641.1:0-13197 GCA_011763485.2 Isoetes engelmannii
GGGAGTTTTATATTGTATTGGACATCTATTTCTCACATCCGAATAGATATGATTTTAACGACAATGTAACATAGTATTTGGTTTTACAACAAGGTTTCGTAGCAGAGAGAAACAAACCCATTCATGTGGTTGAAGCTCGAAGAAGTAAGCATACAAATATCAGTAAAGGATCTTATGTTTTGTATCTATAACCTGCAAATACTTACATGTCTTATGCTCTATTTTTGCAGATATGTTTATTAACCATTGTTTCAATATAAGCATTGCCAAGCTCCTATTATTGTCATGTAGATCCGTATTGGATTGCACAAAATTTGAAAATTATAAAATAATGTGGTTTACCTCTATTTAGAGGAGTATTATAATATAACTGGCTTGAGAATTGTTGATGTGATAATATGATGCCACATTTAAATAGACAAAATCACTGGGCAGATCCAAATATAAAAGATGATTATGAAAAAGTCTGGATTCTTTTTTGTTAAAACACTTTCCAATACTCATCATAGTCGATTTTTACATTGGAGTTTTTTACATTAAGATTTTGGATATTTTGGTTTCGGGTAAACTCCCCTTTGATATGATTCCTGGGGGATGCGAGAACAATTTGTTATGGGGAATCCCAGAGGCCGTTTGGCTGTTGAAGTGGTAAGGTCGAACTCACCAGGAGGTAGTGTATTGTCCTCCTGCAATGGGATGCTGGCGAAGATACCTTCCAGTACCCGTGCATGTTGCCGGACAGTAACACACGGAGGGATTACTTAGGGCCCCGACCGTGGAGTAGTACCTGTGAAGAAATGGGTATAGAGGCCTGCAACTGGGCCTAATCCTGTAGTAGCAGGTATAAAAGGGATGCATGGGCAGCTAACGGCGGGTGGGCTGGACATCCCTCCAACCTTCGGGAAAAAAAAAATATCATAAAAATTCTCATACACAGCCACACAACTTATGGCATTTGGTTCATGACACGCATAAACGTTGTATCACTACTTTACAATATCAAAATATATAATGTGACTCAATATCATCCGCCAACTTGGTAGAGCATTATTATCATCATTTGTGCCATATAACTCTTTGTCAAGGAGAAGATGAACTCTGCATGGAAATGATACATGGAAACTGGTGGTTTGTTCAATTATAATTAGTGCAAGTGTTGCTTTACGGTTGAACATCCTAAAAACTATAACATACAAGAGATAAGTTGTTTAGATTGCCCTGGATCAATTGATCCGTATAATAAAAAATATACTGCTTAAAAAAAGAAAAACAATTGCACTGTCTAAATTGAATATTGACTACAACTAGATAGGTAAGTTGATCAAACAATAACTGTAGTCACTAAACATGTTATAGCATTTTCCCCTATTTGATGAATGCATATGGGTCATGAAGTTTTTTATGAGTTGGAAAAATGCAACTTAGTCCCAATAGGCAAGCCCTTGGGGCGATGTAAATCCACTTGAAATGCTTGCCTGGTTTTTACACAACCTTTTTCTTTTTTATGAGAAGATTTAGGGTTAACATACGTGTGCCCAAGGTTGAACGCCCAAGGCCAAACATGTGCGGCAACGCCGGGCATACATTTACTAGTGTGAATTTCAACTCTTCCTTTCAAAGGTTATATTACAGAAGGCAAAAAGTCATTGTAGCTTTGCATAAATAACAACGCAATGATAGATAGGGCTAATGATAATAATTAGAGAGAGTTTACCATATATCCATTTCATCTGATTATGGGCCATAATTAGTCTATGCCCAATTCTATTCATTCATATCTTGCATATAATATGCTATCTTAGCATGAAATTGAAAATATATGTTGTTGATGCAGTCCTACATATTTACAAAATATGATCTATCATGAAAGATGAGCTACTTATACTCATGTAATACCTAAATTACAACACTTTCTAGCAACAATATGTAGACTACTTTTACGGTAGTAAAATATAAGTAGGATTGTTTGTATTTCTTAATAAGACTACATTAGGAACCTCTATTATAATCTTGAATCATTTAAAAGACTTATTGGAGAATTATAATGTAAAAAAGTTAATTTCTTTCATAAACTTCAAAACAAACATGAAACGTTCTTTGCTGGAATGATTGTTTACCATGGATAAACTTTGCAATTTCTTCACAAATTCATCAATAAACATCACTAGCTACAATCTTGTTGAGTTTTGATACTACAATTTTGGAGCTAACTTAGCTTTTTAGCTCTAAATATGTCTACCCTATTATTGTAGATCTTGATTAACTCTCGAAAAATACATGATTACATACTAGCTACACTGTATTTGACTTGATATAATTACCTCATATATAAATACTTAAATATAGAATGCATCATCCATTACCCTCGTGAGACTTATAGATGGGCTTTATTCTAACATTGGAACATATAATTTTTATCTAAATTCTGTATCTATTATTTAAATTTGGTTTTCCAATCAAGTGGAAAACTTTTTAGATTTCTTTTCAGGCTACTTTTTCCAAGGTTTTGGGATATTTGACACTGAAAATTATTTTCAATAATCCAAAAATTAAAACATTCTTTGTATGATCTTGAGAGCCCTTTCAACCCTTCTAGCTTTTAGCATGCATGCCACAATTGGATAAACAACTCGATCTAGGGGCATGCAGAGGAAGAGTTTAGGGCTTCATCATTTAGTTGCATCATTAGAATGAGAAAATAGTGAGGTTAAATGTCGTGTCGCACTCCCTCCGGCTCCATCCTCCTTCATTTGTAAGTACCCCGATGGTCCTCCTTATAAAATTTGACACTTTCGATTCAAGAAGCTCCCAGTCAAGGAGCTAGATCATGCTACCAGCGGATTTAGCTTGGAGGCTCTGTTGAGAAAATCCATCAATGATTGGTACTGTATCATCGAGGTGTTTCTGCCCAAGAATTATGGTTTAAAAAAATTACTTAGATTTTATTCTTTGGTTTTGCCACCTGACACTATTTATTTGATCTAAAATCTGTCCTGTAGATATGGCATTTGGAGCTTCAATATCCACTCTTGGTTTTTACCTGTATTAGGATTTCTGCACCAGATCGAAAAGGGTATCCGTTGATTGTCTTAGAGAATTTGTTTGCTCCTGAAAAATATACCAGAAAGCATTTCACTAAGATAGCCCAAACACTTTTTAGTATTCCTGCAAATCCATTTTGGTGTCTTGAAACTTCTTGAACATTTTATTAGCAGGTAACTTTTTTAGATTTATCTGATTTTGTCACTTCTGACAGAACACACATTATGTGACAGTTCAAATTTTAAGAATTCCATCTGCAATTTGGATCATCTGAAACCCATTTATACTTTTTAAATAGAATATTACCAAATCATTAGTAGAAGTTGCATGTTTAGTTTTCAATCATCCATCTGCAAAAATCATGATTGTTGTCAACAAGAACATATCTGTAGATACTACTTATATTACTTCCTTTGCTCCCTCTTCTCTGGAGCATAAATCAATTATTTCAGGTTGGTTGCCATTCTTATTTATTCATGTCCGTGGATTGTTCATGTCTATTTGTAGGTAGGTTTTAGTATTGGAATGTTGGATGAATAGTTTTAACTTCATGTTGCATTTTCTGACATGCATTTATATTTTGTTTTAAGGTGGAGCTTGGTTGTGCAGGGTCTTTTTATTTTTCTGAGGCCTTCAATTCATAATCCATTTCGTGTTAAAGAGCTTTATTCTGATATGTTGCAATTACAGCCTTGAGGGCACGCAATGGCATTATGCTGCATGCACATGGACTGCAACATTCTCAACAGTTCCAAGAATGGATAATATTTTTGACACAAAGTTCCTATTTGGTGCTTCTTACTTCTTAGAGTACTTTTATCTGTGCACAACAAGCTCTAGAACAAGCTGGAAAGAACTTTTTTTCTCTAATTCATATACAAGGTAAGTTGGTTTGATGGATATTGAGATGGTATTTCCTATGAACAATGGGATGGTATTCCTTACGTTTAAAGATTTTACTAACATTGAAGTGCATTGCTTTTTAGCCTATTTCTAGGTCATGTGTCTATCTAGATTGGATTGGTTATAGTGATGAGATTCTGCTTTTTCTTTTTGCTTTTTTTAATTCTATATTACAGGAGGAGGCAAGATTTATGGGAAGCCAAGGCGTGCCAGAGAAATGGCAGTAAATCATCAGGGAGACTCCAATACTGTGCAGAAGGAGCCAGACCAGGGATATCTCGTCAATGGAACTATCAGCTGCTAAAACACATAGTCCTCCAACCAAGTGTTGGTGTTGTTCATCTTCTGGTATAGAAATATGAATAGCAGTTGTATCAGGCAACAATAGATAAGACCGAAACGGGGATCATGTCGCCGTTGCAGCTGATACGGAGGTTCATGATTGGTATGCTCAATTGGTTAACATAATTGTATTCAGCACAAGCACGGGTTCATTTGTATGCTTCAGGGCATGTATTACAAGATATACTTTCTTCAAGATGATAGCATCGAGAGGGATAACACAGGGAGAGTGGTGTTGCAAGGAACTCTTGCAATGACTTCTCGGTGTATCGGGCCACTCAAGCATTTACTTAGAGAAATATGCATATTGGCTGGCGACAGGGGCAGCATAAAGGTGGTTCTAGAAACCAAGACAGTTGAAGCTCCTTCTATGCTACTTTCGCTTGGTGGTGTGGGAATTCCTCGTCACTACCCATGTGAGGGGGACGTCGTGAGACTGCAGCACTCCCATAACGAGGTTTGGATGGGTGTAATTGACACAGTTGACGATGAGACACAGCATTTCACCATGACATGGTTGAAGAGGTTGCATCATGGTTGGGTCCTGGACTACAAAGAAAGAAATGAGCAGTCCTTTGGCTCTATTTTGTGTGGAGTTCCTTGCCAGAAGGAGGCTTGGAAGGGTAAAGGTACCTTGTATGTTCCTGTAAAAAATTGAGTTAAAATGAGCTTATATGGTTCAGTTTGTCCGATCTTGTCTTCTATATTTGTTAAAAAGTCGTGCAATCAAATTATTGGCATATAGGATGATGTTCCAACACACCCTAAACTGTAAAAGTATAGTTTTATATTGTGGATGATATTCTTCTCCCTAGCAAGCTCGGGAGTGTAACGTATTATAACAGAACTATAACAGAACGAGAGATTGGAAGTGATGAGGAATTGAGAACTTGTAAACATTTCTAAGCAATCCTAATTGTACATTTGTTATTTCAAAAATCGAAGATCAATAGAATGCTATGTCCAATTCGGGATAAGTGTATACAAATGCACCCAACTTGTTTTGAATTTTGAGACTAAAAGCAAACATGCGTTCGATCCTACAAACTAACGGCTTTTGTATCACAGGTACCTCAAGATATATATATCCTATAAGCATCTACGAGCTATTCCCAAGGTAGTTTTGTACCCTCAACATCTGCGAGCTATGCCCAAGGCGGTTATGCAAAATTTCCAACAAAAGAATCTAGACCACATGATGGCATCGATCCGAGCCATCGGATCGAGATTTTGAGCCATCGAACCGAGATTCTGAGCCATCGGATCGAGATTCTAGAAGGGGGCGAGCATGCATGTCTCGCATGCATGCATTGCATGCATTCTCTGGTGGGAGATCACTATTTTAAGCGTGGTTCTTCAGCAGCATCTCATCGGTGCTTCCTCGCGATCGTCGTCTCTCAGCAGTTCGCTGTTCTCTTCTTTTCTCTTTGAACCCAGGTAGGGGAGGGGCTTCTTTCTGCTTGGGTTGAATAATTTGGCATCTCTTTTCCATGCTATGGTATGTTTCTTCTCAGGTTTACCTCTTCTTGGGCCTTCATCCTTTAATCCTCGTCCTCAATTCCATTTGCTAAAGAAAGTTCTCTTCTTTTTCGGGAGTTTTTGTCGTTTTCATGCGAGCCCCATTCTAGAATGGCATCGATCCGAGCCATCGGCTCGAGATTCTAGAAGGGGGCGAGCATACATGTCTCGCATGCATGCATTGCATGCATTTTCTAGTGGGAGATCGCTATTTTAGGCGTGGTTCTTCAAAAGCATCTCATCGGTGCTTTCTCGTCGTCCCTCAGCAGTACATTGTTCTCTTCTTTCCTCTTTGAACCCACCCTCCCCCTCCTTTAATTTATTGTTATTGTATTTGTCGTGCGGGACGCGTCACCAGCCCCTTGCTTTTCGAGGTTTTGTGGCGTGCTGAACAGCCCCTCGCTTTTCGAGGTTTTTTCCTTTTTACTCTTGTGCTTTAGTGTTGGTGTTGTGCAGGTACAGGTTAACAAGCGGCAGCACCTTCTACATCTCCATTCGTGGGTTTTCGGGAGCGATTTTCAGCCCTACGTTTGTCAAAGCCCAGTTGCCGAAGGCTTATCACTGGGGTTTTTCCTCGAAAACCCGAAAAGGCAGGGTTTTTTAATCTCGGTGATAAGTTTTCGGCAGGTAACCAACATCTATTAGCATTATAATTTTTGAGGTCCAAGTTCTATAATTGGATGTTCCCTTTATTTCTTCTTTGTGGGTAGTTCGCATGTGAGCAGCTACCCACTATTTGAGAAGCCTATCTATGGGAGTTTTTGTCGTTTTCATTCGAGCCCCATTCTAGAATTTCCTAGTTATTATAATTCCAAAGTTGGAATTGGAAGAATGTACTGCATACACTTGATTTTGTAGTCTGTCGACCATGTCATTGTCAAGAATTGTTAGCTTGTTTAGAAATGTGAACAACCTGACATAACTTACACCTCAAAGGACATTGTAGCCTCCATAGTCTCCATTGTTCAGGCCCCATAGGCCAATTGGCCTCTGTGGACAATAAAAATATTATTCTATTATATTCTATTGTTCTCCGACCAAGGAAGGTGTGGCCTTGATGCTCTTGAATAGCATTACTGGCTTTGTCTCCCGTTCCAAACAAATCCTGTAACCTTTGAAATAGAAAGAGTGCTCTTTGACAAAATGACAAAGAAGCGACATCTTGTCAAAGGTACCCACCCGCAATTTTGAAAACTAAACTTCTCGAAGACCCCAACAATAACGACAAGTAGATTGGTGTACTCGAACTCGGATGTTGCCATCAAGCCTCGACCTTACTCCAAAAGTAGGCATCAGGCAGCCATATTGTTTCTCCTACAATATACATTTCACTTTTGTATTTTTTAGAACCTTGACTATGCTTATACAACCTCTACGTTTATATCTCAAGTTCCTTGTCCTCACGACATATATAGTTCAGAATAGATATCCAGTTGTCGGGTTGTAAGATATAGTTCTGAATAGATATCCAGTTATCAGGTCACTCTTCATTGTCATCACAGTCAGAGTATTCAGTCCATATGAATCTACAACATCAACATTCATGGTTCTGTCACCTTTAGAGGTTAAGGAATCAAGATTCCCATACTAACACATGGATGTTGTTCATAGCTGCCATTGAGGGGCATGCATCTGCAATTGTTTTTTGACCTGCTTTATGTCCATGGCAGTACAAAAGTCACTCATACTACGTTCTAGATTGCTTCCCTTCATAATGGTACAACATATTTTAAAGACAAATCAAGTCAAGCACAATGTAAATTCAAATAGTATGACATTCCACATAACAACCAAGGACGCATCTAGTTGAGGTATACTCAATGTTCCCCTTTCTCAAATGAATTCATGTGCAACATCTAGAAATAAACAAAGGCATAAGAGGTTGGCCTTTTCTCTTTTATAATGGGAGCTCATTATAGTAAACCAAAAGGCAATAAAGGTACAAAGATTACATATACAAGAAATTTATCGCGACTTTATTAGGCCAAAAACATCCGGTGTTGCCCACTGTCAATGTTCTATCTGCAAAAGACATGAAATTTGAACTCGCATTTTGAAACTAAATTTTGATCCTACATAGCTAGTTTAATTATTTTAAGTTGGATTTTGAATCCATTCTTGTAGACATGAATTGAAACTAAATTTTGATCCTACATAGCTAGTTTAATTATCTTAAGTTGGATTTTGAATCCATTCTACCTGTCCCTAATTCTATTCTACCCTACCCTACCCTACCCTACCCTACCCTACCCTACCCTACCCTACCCTACCCTACCCTATTCTATTCTATTCTATTCTATTCTATTCTATTCTATTCTATTCTATTCTATTCTATTCTATTCTATTCTATTCTATTATATAAATATCCCTACTATGAAGATAAGTGATGGAGCCAATGATCTACCCTGATTGAAACAATAGATAGCGGTCCTTCATTAGTTAAATATAGTCCGGGAGGACCTTGAAACCATCCATATATAACGTTGGTAATTTTGTATTCATCTTCTTTCTTTATTAGATAGTGAGAGTGACCTCTAAATCCCATTTGGAACTTAGAAATTACTAATGTAGCTTGAGTCCTACTATTGGGATTACACAAAGTCAAAGACGGACGAGAAGTTAAAAGTTAACTTTGATTCTATGTATTAATCACACTATCGCTTCTTATCTTCTTTTTACTTATTTTTTCTTTGTATAGGTCCCATAGGCCAATTAGTCTATGTGGACGGAAAAAACGTTTCTATTCTATTCTATTCTATTCTATTCTATTCTATTCTATTCTATTCTATTCTATTCTATTCTATTCTATTCTATTCTATGCATTTATATATAGTATATAGTTTACTTTTCGTCTATGTTTTTCTAAGTCACTCACACCAAGTACACACTGGATACCATGAACAACTCTCTTTCCCAACCGCTGTGTGTGTGGAAGTGAGTCAGCAAAGAGAAATGCCAAGCCCCTCTCTCACACCTATTGGCTGGAATCCTGTCTGGCATCAAAATAGTTGTAGTTGATCTAGTTGTGCATCGTATTTTGAATATATATAGTTTAGGTCTCAATTCAATGGAATCAATCCATCTAGGTCAATGGTCCCATTTCATGGAAACCTATCCACCTAGGTCAATGGTCTCATTTCATGGAAACCAACCCAAAGAAGATGAAATTGTAGCTTAGGTAATGATAGTTATGGTTATTCTTTTGTGATGTATTTCTTCCGCATATAATCCCTCCTTTTGTTACTTTTATGCATGAATGCTAGCAAACTAGTTGAATGTTAGTTAGTCAAGTTGCCAAACCGGGTCCCAACCATGTTGGTATATATGTCCTCATTTCAGCAATATATTTTGATGCTAACGGGTGGAAGGATACTGTAAAAACTGGAGAACTTAGGTTACAATCAGGTATATAGTTAGGCATGGATTGAGGTTAACAACCAGGTAATGTGTACAGTTAGGTATGGATTGAGGTTAACAACCAAGTATATATTTGTTCATTATTGGCAGCAAAAATGATCCTATTTCTTCAAGAGTATGTATGCAACTTCAATATGACCAAAATTACAAGCATATGCACCATGCACTATGTGTAATTGCATCAGCCTTAACTCCTTTCCCAATCATCTGATCAAACCCGTTAGGATTTAGGCTTCCAGTTGGCTGTTATCAAACTATAACTTAGTTATTCAATAGTGAACAAATTTTTTACTATAGCAATATTAGCAGCGGGAATGAAAATGTTATTGTAGCAATAAAGAATGACATTGCCTCAAAGAATATTTGTAAATATGCAAATGTACATATATAGATTGAGGGTTTATAAGGCGGTTGAACAGTAAAACCAGCAAGGTGGTTATACAAACTGTAATCTAGCAGTCAATAGAGATGATCAATAACTGTGAGAAACTTATCTGTGGACCTGGGTGGAGCTGAAGAACCTACATAAGCAAAATCGACCTAATCTAAAATACCTAACCAAAGATATTCACAGTCGAAGTTTGAGTTGTTGAAGGAAACACTGTTCACTTAAGGATAGCCATTCGAGTTTGACTTTAAACAAATGCTTACATGGATTAAATGACATATTGCTATTGGTACTACCCAATTGAGTTCTTTGTATGCAAATAGTGGAAAATAATTTTTGGCAATACATTCAACTTATTCCGATAGTCCAGGCATTCATATACTACATATAAATTTGCTTCAACCTGTCTGATAAAAGTACAAGGACTCAATGCTTCTTATATTGTGAAATAGGTCAGCACTGATTACAAAGTATCTTCCATAAAAAAATGCCCAAGACCATTGAATATGCAATATGGCCTCATATTGCAAATTCCCATAGGTTCAAATACCACTGTACATATTTATTCTTCAATCTGGAAAATTTTCCATTTGACTTTAGTATCCTCTAAATGCGATTGCTCCATGTAATCCATTATTTTCTCCAACTGTTTGCTATGAATTTAATGAATAGACATTATAATATGACATATAATTCTGCAGTACCTAGAATTGAATCAATATTGTAGCAAATGTCTGATTAGAAGAAGGAAGATGCTTTATGTGGGCATTGTGAAAAGTTAGCTATAGTTTTTCATTTTCTTACAATGCCTTCAGGCACTGTTATTTGGGTCGTGAAAAACCTTAGAATGTGCCACAAAGATCCTAAACCCAAAATTGAACTTAATATTGCTGCCACAATAATATTGCATTATTAGGGCAGGTCTTAGGTCGTCCTAGGCTTGTGTTATTAGTGGAGGTCTACGGTTCATGAGGCCCTTGATCTTGCCAAACTCCCCGTAATTGCACATAATAATTGGCCACTTTTGATTCTAGCTAGGCCTTGTGTCGCTTTGAAATGTTGCATTTGGATATTGATATAACAATGTATTTTGATAAAGCATTAGAAAAATAAAAGTTGTGCTTGCAAACGAAACCCTCAAATCTTTTGATCCTATAGAACATATGCCTATTGCCCTCAACTAGCTTTAGAGCGAAAATGGACCCTAGGGCCTTGATGGTGAAACCTAATAAGAAGTGTCCAGTGGTTCCATTTAGGAGTGATAAGCAAAAAATAATTTATATATTCCTATATCTATATACTATGTTGCATAACATATACATGATGATTGCCCTTACAAAGCTATGGCATTGTTGGTGGTTGGGGGGGAGGAGGGGGTGTGGGTTTTGCAAAAAATGGATTAAGTGGGGTTTGGCCCTAAAGCGGTGCAACAAAGGGATTAGAAAGGATATGGGTCTCTATTGTCTAAAGCAGGGAAAGGGATAATAAAGGGAGAAGGTCTATTGCATAAAACGGGGGTAACAAAGCTGTGGCACTAGCTACTCTGGAAAATTGTAACAAAAGGGTTATATGGAGTTTGAGCCTGGTATCTAAAATAGTGGAGGAGGATCAATAAAGGAAGGACGTCTATAGTGCTAAATTGCTTGTGGGCTATTGGGTTAAATTCTAACTAGCATAGCTAGTTTTGGCTAAGAGAAGTTAAATACTGGTTGGCCAATTTTATCTGCTTGAATAAGCCATGTTTTTAACTGAATCTTTGGACTGGCATAGCTTAAACTAATATGCAGGACATGACATGTTTGCTGACACACAAGCCCAGCTATTTGTGTAGATACATGAACCCTGCCTTCATGAGAGGACTCAATATGCAAGACTAGAATTTAATCCTGGACATCACAGGAAGTTTGACTTGTCACAGGTTTCGAAGTGCCTTGGTCTAGGCTCACATTTTGTCATTGCTAGCCACTGGTGTTCTGCCAAAGGTATGCAACAAAGGAGAATGACAAAAACCTGTAAGTGTACCCTTATAATTATCCTTTAGTGTTCCCAATTTGCCTAAGTGACAAAGGTCACCCACATTTGAAATCCAAGTTGACAATTTTTTCCATGAAGATGACAATATGAGAAGTACATTGCATTAACATATTGTGGCCAAAATTGCATTTGGTTCTAAGTTCCAGATTACTCGAACTGCTAATTTCATTTACCCCATGGCAAGTTACAGCCATGCTGCTTGAAAATTTATGGGCATGATAAAGCCTTGATACCGTGAAGAACAGAGTTCGAAAAATTTTTGAGTGCGCCAAATCACTTGAAGCCAAAATGATGCAAGAGCCAAAATGATGCAAGAGCTGGATTACTGACCGAAATGATGGTGGACTACTGAACACAGAGGCGATTTATTCCAAGTAAGTAGACCAATCCCCTTCCTGCTCTGTTCAAATTTCGGCTGCCAAGAGCTCTTGTTTTCTCTTGTTTTTTATCTGCCCATAGTTTTCTCTTGTTATTGGGGTGTCTTAATCGGGATCAGAAGCTCCTACCCCATAGTTTTCTCTTGTTATTGGGGTGTCTTAATCGGGATCATAAGCTCCTACCTCCCCTCCCTGCTCTCTTCAAAAGACGGCTGGCCTGTTTCATTTTAATTGTTTTTTCTACCTAAATGTCCTTGTCCATATCAGAATCTTTCCAATAGCTTCCGGCCCTGTTCAAATGACGGCCGCCCCTGTTTCCTTTTTAATGTTTTTTTTACCTCTAATGTCTTAATCTATGCAGCCTCTCCATCAATATAAAAACTATGTTATACATCAAAGTCAAGCTCCATGTCATCTTCAACGACCCACTTGCACAAAAAACTGGAAAATTGATGTTCTTGGAAAACTTATTCTATTCCTGCAAACTTTCTTTAGTCTTTCAGTTAAAGCCTGTTGCTTCCTATTTTGTTTTTTCGGTTAAAGCCTGTTACTTCCTAGCATCTGGTTATGGTGGGTAATGCATGCAAAATTTAATTGTTAAATATTATCCCATGCAACAAATTTGACATGTTATAGCATTGATCTTTTTTTGTTGACTGCAGGTAGAAAAAGAAGGAGAGAAGTTGTCCTAAGCTGATTTCACACAACAGTGACGGCAGCGACACCACAAATCAGCCAAGAAGGTCTTCTAAGATTCCTCCCGATGTTTTATTGAGGCAGCAACTATGATCTCTAAGTAGTGTATCAGGTGAAGCCAACTCAATCCATTGACGTTGGCCCGGAAGTTTCCGTTAATTTCACTTCTCGTGATTCCATGGCAGATGGCAAGGAAGGTGATTGCAGTACAAGCTGGAGTCCGGATCAAGACCAAGCCTTTGAGGAAGAAGTTGATGAGGACATTTTTGAAGAGGAAGACTATGAGGAAGAGCAAGAGCAAGAGCAAGAGGAACAGCCCCTGTTCGAGCATAGGCCAGCCACACACTTGCAGCATTGCCTAATTCCTGGCTGCTCGTATACCATTAACAGGCCAGATAGGTTGAAGAGACACTTTGCCCACAAACATGAGATAATGGACCTTGAAATAGGTGGTGCTAAGCGTGGCAGGCCTTGTAAGAA
>JAANSK020251652.1:0-13197 GCA_011763485.2 Isoetes engelmannii
GGGGGAGGTGGCTCAGAGGACTTGCAGAGATGAACACAGACGCAATCTTAGATGTAAATCCTGTTCTGCAAATACATTTCTATGGTTAAATTAAAACAAGTTAGAATCATTTAAAGAACCTTAAAACATTGAACTGTTATTATTATATAGAACATTAAAGAAAGTAAAACTAAAGTGTTAGTGGTCGCTACTACTGTAGCGACCAAGAATTTGAACATAAGCAAAAGTAGCCAGACTGCTCCAGAATCTTGCAGACATGATCGGATTTGGCCGACTAGCCTGGATCTTAGCCGATTTAGGCAATTCCAGTTAGTATGAATCAGATTAAGATAAAAAAAGATCCAATTTGAGCTAAAGGCAGAACCTTCCTAAAAGGGTCGTGATTATTATACAAACAGATGAATTTCATATTCAAGAAGGAAGAAGTCAGAGAGAATTCTATCCATGCCCATTCTTGTATAAAGCTTGTTTAAATACCATTCTTAAACTCCTGAATATATCCCAGAGAGGTTATTCAATTGGTTAACAAACTCTTAGAATTGGGAAGGAACAGAGATTATTTGCAATGTTTGCAAGTCTGAGTCCAGTTGGGTGGTGAAATTGTGCCAAAGGATCCAGTTCCAGAGATTTAAGTTGATCTGACCAACCATGTTTGAGAGTTTTGCAGATAAGAAGAGCCCATTCATATCACAGAGCGGTTAATGCCACGTGACCGTGGAGAGATTCACGGCCTTCATTGCTCTGTCCCCTGGAGTTATGGAGATTATCTTGTTCTCAGCATAGATCATGAAGTTGTTAGCTGACTCTCATTATGGACCCAAGGCTATTGTATTATATATAGCAGATGTTTTAGACTAGAAGGTAAGGCAAGATAGACGAGTTATTGTTGTTCTCTTATTTTCGGTCCCAGCCTTAGGCGAGATCCTCTTTTGTATCACAATTGGTTACATCCAGAGATTCAGAGTTTGTTCATTGTTTCTCTTGATTCTGTTCTCTTTTGTTCAGTTTTTCCTCTTTGCTTTCTTCTGCAAAAATCCCACGTGACACTTAGCTGCAGGAACTTCCTGTTTGGCTTCAGGGTCCTCACTTAGAGTTGTCTTACAGGAGATCCTGGCGCCAAACTCCAAACATAGAGTCTCCACAATTTGCATGACATGTACCTCTAGAGATAGTGCATATGCAAACTTGGTACCCTGATTTTATGGCTTATTTGAGTCATTGGAAACCTCACTCCAATGATAGATTCTGCTGGAACTAGTGCAGTCTTAATTTCAATTAGCTTGTATTTATGTTGAATCCCCTTTATGAATTGATAAATACCGGGCTAGAATGACTTTCTCCCAAGCTAGCATTTTGTCTATAATCATCTACTACATCCTGATCCAGAATAGGTTTGTCCTTGTTGCATAACAAAACATAGTAAGGCACATATTTCTCATTTATAGGAGCAGCAAATGTGGCAAAAATGTCTTCTACTTATAATGTGTCATCTACTCTTTTATCATTTGCAGCAAAAAAAACACGTGAGTTCTACATCATACTCAATGTGTACCGAATTAGATTGCAGCTTCTATAGCTTCTAAAGTCTACAATGTTTTAAGTTCTCACAATTACATGCCACTCGAAATTCAAACATGCTTCACAAAAATAGAAAAGAGACCTCCAGATATGAGAAAGGTTGGATCCTCTAGATATATTGCTGGTGTAGAATGGACTGATTGAGTTCCAGGAAATGATTCACATATAAGAGTGTGGATCCTTTCTATATCTTCTTTTATGATTTCCCAAATAATCCTACCTATATTACACTTTCTTTGTCGAAGCGCGTAGCAGGTAGTAGAAGCGTCAAGTATAGGCAATCAATTCTCCTTCCTTTGTTCATCAGCAAGAAATCTCTTTTCAATTGCACCTTGACCATCATGCTTCCCTATTCCGCGGCCAGAGACAAAGAAGGTCCATTGTGCCCTGATTTCGTAGGTTTGATAGTATTTGCCAATATTTAGATAAAATGCAGGAGATGATTTATATTGTGTAGCACATCCATCTGACCATACAACTTGGATTTTCAAATGTGAACCACCATTCTCCATCAGCTATTTGTGATGTTTCTTCAAGGCTGCCTGCACAAAAAGAGAATCATGTTCTTCACATCTAAAATATAAAAAAGAATGGTTTTGTTCAGCTTGCCATTCACTTTCATCATTGTGACATGCACCAAAATGCTAATCTGCTCATTATTCCGATGTTCAAATTGAACTTCCTTAGGGGCTACAATGTGTAATTTTCTACAAAATCCATGACAGATAAAACAATATCATCCCTCAAAGTTTCAACAGATTTCCTGAATTGCATGCTCTGTCAATGAGCTGTTTGCAAGATTGTCGAACTATATCTCTGTCGTAGACTTCATGCTTCGTTTATGAGTAAAAGATCCATTTAATTGAAATGGAACAGAGCAGAGTCCCACTTTTTTTGGGAAGTCGCTTTTTGGGAATGCTAAGTTTGATAAAACACCAAGATGCGCATTTTTTACAGGATAAATACTGATATTCTTTGTGTGAAGGAAATGTTCAAGTGAATGTTGTCAATGTTGTTTCGTTCTTTGCGTGCTCATTGAGGCCAGATTAGTGAGCGAAACAGGTCAAATTGCCCTTGTTTGGTGAGTAAGTGCTACATTAAAACAAAACATTGAGCTGGCAATCATTTTCGGAACACAAAAGTGGCCATATATTAAATATATAAAGAAGAGTACAATGAGTTCTACCGTGATCGCAACGACCATGGTGGAGGTGCGGTCACAACCGTAAGGTCCCGATCAAACAAAGAATACCGAATAGGAATGACATCTAGAGCATCGTCATGCTGGTTGTAGGCCTTGGTAGCAACCTGTAGGCAAGGGAAAGCTTCGCGTGGAGGAGCCTCATCGGCCACGGGTACACCCAGCCATCCGATCTCGCCTGCCTCCTCGCGCATTCTCTCTTCGATTGTCGGACACATATTTGAGATAATCAAGTGATCCTACAAACAATATAAATAAAATAATTACCATGTTTGAAGTCCATTTAGTCGAGAATGGAGCTAAAGACGCCGAAGGAAGTGGACATCCTGATAGGAGACAAGAGGTACAAGAAGAAAATGGTCAAGTACACGACATATATGAAGATGTATGATGCCTACTGTGAGTACTACAACGCTCACATGATAACATACATAGAAGGAGGGAGGGCGACAGCGGATATGAATCAATTGCAGCCACCCCAGAGAAACCAAAAGTGCCAAGGAGGCCAGCACGGCACGACAGGAACTCGAGGTATTCTCGAGCCCTCAAAGAGATAAGGCATTTCCAGAGCCACGGATTCCTTATCCCATGGGAGAGGTTTGCATTCTCCGTCCGTGATATTTTGGCAGAGTTTGACCCTTCGAAGCACATCACCAATGACATGCTGCTGGCATTACAGGCGGCAGCAGAGATGGAGGTGCAACACTTGAAGACTCCCTAGCATGTGCTCTACATGCCAGAAGAGTGACAATTATGCCTAGGGATCTCCACCTGGCAAGATTTAAAAAAAGAAAGGAGAGATAATTGTAAAATGTAACCTTTTGAACATAAATACATTTTTTTTTATCTATATGATTTTGAGTATTATAACTTGAGCTAGCCAACTCCAAATGACCTAAAATTTGTTGCAATAGGACCTTTATATTGTCTATTACTTGTTTATGACATTCAATTAGCCTAGAAACACCAACCCATATTCCAAATTGACCCAGATTGATCCAAGGTTCCAAAGCATAAGTCCATTAGTCCCTCGACAAGTTTGCTCTGAGCTCCAAGCCTATTTTTCGAGTACCAGAGGCGCTTCGGAAACCGTTCGACATCAACAACTGGCATTTCAGCATGGCAACTAGATCATTAAAAAATGGTACATCGTCGCACCCTATGCCTCTGAGGAGGATGTCAATATAATTTATGGTCTTTTCCAGAAAGAAATTGATGTGTCGGCCACCTTAGATGCCACCCCTTCTACCAAGCCATCATGCAGGAGTTCTAACAGAAAGTAGGCCCTAGGGTACAACAGTTGTGTCATCATGTAGGAAGCTTTATTCCCAAGGATGCTTTGTAGGCAGCCCTAAACCATGTACCCAACATTGCCAAGAACGTTTTTAAGACTAGACCTATCTCTGGGACCATTCCTGATCCATGGACCAGAACTGGCCCACATGACTGCAAGACCAATGGGGTCGCCTGTACCTTGTGGTGAATGCTCAAACCTTGGAGATTTTTGCAGTTTTTGCACCAGTTCAGAACTGCCTTCTTCAATGTTTCTAGTATAATACCTAACCTTGCTAAAATTGGAGGTATTTGCTTTTCTTTTTTTTTTAATCATAAAACACATTAATTTTTATGTTTTCATCTTTTCTTGCTATCATTTGACATTGGTGGAAGCCGTCAAACCCTATTTTAGTCAAAAAAGCTATCGAAGGTTCGAGAATGATTTCTCTCCTTGTTACAAGTTTTGACTTGATTCTTGTGCCCATGAGTTGCTAACTATATGAGCTATAGTTTCATGATTTTTTGGAGTGTTTGTAAGTCGTGTTAGCCTCAATATATACTAAAGAATCTACTATACAGAATTCAAGACTAAAATATATGTTAGAATGCTCGAATAACCACGATCAATAAGCACCATGAGGGTAATAAATGATGCATTCTACGTATATCTACAAAGAACATAACTCTTATCAACTTACATATAGTATAACTAGAGTGTAACCATGCAATTTCTTAGATTAAAATATAGTGTACAACAACAGGATTAACACATTAGAGCATAAAAAGTTGAGTGAACTACACAATTATAGATCTAAAACTCCACGACGATTATAGTTAATGATGTGTAATGATGAATGCAAGTGAATGCCGTGAAGTTTAGCCATGATATGTAGAATAAAGTGAAGTATAATGTAATCATGATGTGATGATGAATAGACCGACGTCCTTCAATTAAAAAAATCTTTCATGCATATTATATTTTTTATGGATGCGGACCTTTCTTGGCAACTTAAATCTCTAATTTCATTTCAAAGTAGCATGTTATTTGTAAGATTTTGATTGATATAATCATGCATCACCATTTATGGTCCATTAGACCAATTGTTTAGAGCATATATCTCACACTAGCCTTATCCATTTTGCCCATAAAATAATACTATAGCTTTTTACCTTTGATCACATGATTTTTGAAAGGCGTAAGCGAAAATCCATGTAGATTCAATTGGTCATATGTACCCCAAAAATTCTTAAATGTTTGTGCTTCAACATTACCCTTAAATTATACAAGCTCACCTAATCAATTAATTTTTCTTACAGACAATCATACAAGTAAACTCTGTGCAAAAGTTGAGATCAAAATTGATTAAGGTGATGCCATGATTAATTCTTAAACTTCAGTCATTTCGACCAATAATGGTCTATAACTGGACTGCACATAGTAGTCTATCTTGATTTTTTATAGTAAAAGATTTTCATATTTTTTCTTGGTTCTTTTTGCATACCTTCACAGAAATGGCTCTATCTTCCTTCACAGACTTCGGATTGAGATGCGTTTTTTTTTTGTCTTTCTATATATCTCGTATAGAAAAATAACATTATAACCAAAAAATTCAAAAAGAAAATTTTGTCAAGACAATTTTACTTTGTGTGAACACGAAGCTTTTGGTACTTGACCCCCTTGGGTTTGCTAGAGCATAACTCACAAGAACGGGGGCTGTTACATTTTTGTATATTTTTCATGTGAAGCATGACTGCCACATATGAACTCCTAGAAAGGGTTTGGCTAGTTTTTGTGTCCTTGATTTTATATGATTTTTTTTTAACCTTCAAAATGCTCATTAATGGTCCATCATGGGATAGGTCTAGTGTTAACAAGTTCGGACGCATGCCGGAGTACATGGCTGTTAGTGTTAACCATACGGGATACATCTCATACAATGCTTCCCTAGCCATAGCTTCCTAAACAATAGAGCTGAAACTGTGTTAGCAGAGCTATCTATCCAGCCACTTAGCCCTCAGCCATTAGATTCTGGGGAGATCAGCAGATGTTTTTGCAATATGAGGGCCACATACCAGAAGAGGAAGGCGACCAAGAGTTGGAGGAGGAAGACGACTATATAGAAGTGCCTTTCGACCAAGAACGGGAGGAAGCAAAACGAAAAATTTAGTGCTCCAACGAAGATCAACAGACACTTCGAACGGCAGACCTAGTAGGGATGGGCATCACAAGTCTTAGTCCAATCATTGTACAAGGCCAGAAATATCTTCTTTTGAATGATATAAAAAACCTTCTGAAATGCATCGAGGCGAGGATACCGATGATGAGTTGTTGTCGCCTCTCCGACAACAGGAACACATGGAGCAGCTCATCGACTAAGAAGCTGAAGACTTTCCAAGGTAAATTGGGGAAGCCAAAATATATGGAGGCCAGACCATATCTGTTATAGAGGCCAACAACATAATTCGAAGCCAAATAACGGACAAAGGCCCAATATTCAACGCGGAGTTCATAGCAATTCAAGAGCGGGTGGAGATTAGAGGAAAGAGAAGAGCGCAATACCACCTTATCAATCATGAGCACTAAGCGGCCATGACTGACTCATCAACATGTCACACTTAGGAGCAATAGGACACGATGCGGAGGACCCATGACAATACACTTGGACGACTATGCCTTCCGACATAGAACCAACGCTTCGTCCAACTTTTTCGTCAGCAAGGGATACTCGAGGGGGAGGAGCACTCAGGTACTATCTTTCGACGCTTACAGATCGTAAAGTACTAGTGTTCCACCGAACCTTCAGCCCTATGGTACAGAATGAGCCATTTTGGACAGCTTGTCCACCACTATCATCAAGGCGTCATAGCCTCTTTGCATTCTCGGCAATCATGTGATGAAATCCATGCTCACTACTTCCCATTTAGTGTTTGGAATGGGCAAGGGTTCCAAGACTCCTGGAAATCGAAGTTGTTCTGCCTTGGTTTGCTGATAGATCTGGCACTCTCGAATGTATCTTGCTATTTGTTTTTCATGCCTGGCCAATAATAACTACGTCTAATCTTGAAGTAAGTCTTTATAAATCCTGCATGGCCGGCAATTGGGCTGTTAAGCGTGTCGTGGAGTATCAACTTTCTGACTCCGGATGACTCTAGCACACATAACTTATTTTTGTGGTATAGGAGTTTGCCTTCCTTCTTAAAGTGTTTGAAGGTCTCCCTCTCCTTATCTGTTCTTGCCTCCTTAGAAAGGCTTGCCCATGCTTCTTGAAAGTCTTTATCTGCAGATAATGTTTCTTCTATTTTCATGCCAAACTCACTGGTGAGTGTTGATGTGGCATTAATGAACCCTTGTGGTGAGGAGGGTGCCTGGAAAGCGCATCCACTACCACATTCAACTTGCCTGGTTTGTAGGCGATTTTAAAATCATACTCCTCTAGAAACGCCATTCACCTTCTTTGCCTTAAGTTAAGGTGTGGTTGGATAAAGATATACTAGAGACTTTGATGATCCGTGTCCAATTTGAATCTTCTTCCCAATAAATAGTGTCTCCATACCCTTAGGCTCGAACAAATGTTAGGAGTTCTTGGTCTTATGTTGGGTAGCGCATCTCAACATCATTCATTTTCCTATAGTCGTATGCGACTATTATGTCTTCTTGCATCAAGACGACTCCAGTTGCACTTTTGCTTGTATCCGTTGCTACCAACTTATCCTTTTCTAGATCCAGCAATGTTAAGACTGGGGCTGTTGTCAAGACTTCTTTTAGTTTGTCAAAACTATGTTGGACCTTGTTTTTCCAATTTTTTGCCCAATCTTTTATCTTCCCTCCTCTGGCGAGGTCGGTTAATGGCGTGGCTATTCTGGAAAAGTTCTAACAAATTTCCTGTAGTATCCTGCCAAGCCTAAGAAGCTTCTTACCTCATGAACATTCTTTGATGCTGGCCATTCTATTATTGGTTGAATCTTTGTTGGGTTCGTAGAAATTCCTTCAGCTGGAATGACATGTCCCAAATATTCCACTCTGGTTGTGGCAAGGTGACATATGCTCAACTTTGCGTATAACTTATGCCTCCTTAATTTCTCCAGAGCTTTTCTCAAGTGTTTGACATGAACCTCGAGCATTTTGTTGTATATAAGAATATCATCGAAGAATATGATAACAAATTCATCAAGAAACTCTCGGAATATATATCATTCATGAGCCTCATGAATGTTGTGAGGGCGTTGGACAATCCGAACGGCATGATCGTGAAACTCATAGTGGCCATACCTTGTCCTGAAGGCGATCTTGTAAATATCTTCTGCCTTTATCCTGATCTAGTGATAACTTGATCTAAGGTCTATCTTGGAAAAGACTTTTGCCCCTTGGAGTTGATCCATTGGGTCGTCCATTCTGGGTAGGGCATACTTATTCTTGATGATGTGTTTGTTATGTCGATGATAGTCAATGCACATTCTCAAACTCCCATCTTTCTTTTTGACAAATAAAATAGGTGCCCAAACGAGAGACACTAGATCTTATGAACCCTAGGTCTAAAAGCTCTTGTAATTGTTTCTTCAACTCCGTTAGCTCATGGCTTGTCATTCTATAGGGGGCTTTACTAGTTGGTTTAGTTCCTGGTTCAAGTGCTATTTCACACTCAACTCCCCCATAAGGCGAAAGTTCCTTGTTCTCGTCTGAAAAAAGATCGTGGAGTTCTCTTATCAATTTAGCCACTAGCTTAGGCAAAGTTCTTAGGGTCCTATTTTCTTTTTGCTGGTTCGAGTCTGCATTGGCAGCTTCAAGTTTAAGGATATAGGCAATTTGTTCCTTCTTTATGCATTTAAGTAACTTCTTACTTGACATGCATTGTGTTATTGGTGTAACTTCTTTACCTGCTATCTCTATCATCTTTCCATTAGGTACTATCAATGTGACCTTCCTATTCCCACAATCTATCAGTATCTTTGCAGGAATTAAGTATTCCATACCTATTATGAGATCATACTTCCCCACATTCATAATTTCTACTCCCAAATGTTAATTCCCGGCAGTTCGATGTTGAAGTTGACCTTTTTTCCTGGCGTGTATCTGATTGCACCACTTGGTAGTACCACAGGCCTTGGAATTGATCTAAGGGTTTTCGTTTTCAACATTTCAACCATTCTGGACAAAGCAAAGTTATGGGTGCTTCCCTTATCTATGTGGATGATGAACAACTTGGCTTTTACTTTACCGATGGTGGATATCACATTATACTGACTCTCAACAATTTTGAATCAATAGCAGCTAATATGTGACATTCACCATGAATGTAGTCGCGGGCCTCTTGGTTGTCATCCTCCGGAGGGGTCCTAGCTTCGCAAGTGCCACATTCATGACGAAGGGGCATGTTTGTGTTCTTTGCCCTGGATGGAAGCACCTGAAGCACAACTGTTTTTCTATGCATTCTTGCCTCTTCTCTTTTCTGATTTCCTGGAGGAGCTGTTTGACCGTCTTGGAATAGTTTGACCCTCCCTATTGTGGTCTGTCTTTAAATGTGACTTGCTTCTTCTTCCGCTTTCCATAGTTGGCATTGAATGGGACTCTAGCAGGAGCTGGGCTTGCTGGCCTAGGACTATAAGTTCCCGGGCTCTTCTCTTTTTTATAACTATTTTCCCTGTAAGAACTTTCCTGGGGCCTCGAGCCTTGCAGACTGATGGACTCTGACTCCGCTTCCGAGACTGTTCACGGATTGATGGCTTTGACTATACATAGATTGATTACAACTCAATGAGAATGGTAGTTGGGATGATCCTGGATATACTTCTTGACTTCCTCCGACGTGATTCTGTCCCCAAGACTGAGGAGGGTGTTTCGGAGTGATCCTCCTCGAATGGCAGTTGTGACCGCATCGGGTCCCCGTCATGAAGTATGTGTTGATGTAATGGCCAAGCATCCTGTTTGGAGGTTTGGTATAGCAAAGTCAAAGACGAGCAATGCGATAGCCCACCTCACCAATATAATGTGGTCGGTGTTGTCGCCCAACCTAGTGTGCTTGCCGTAGCCTGATAGGGCAATTTGCAAGTATACTACCTCCGCTCCCCTTGGACTGAAGGTCTTGTGGAAGATTATCAGTCGGTATGTTAGAAGTGGCAAGTAATACCATTGCTTGTTGGCCTTCTGCAGGTCAGACCGTACTTTGACGATGTTGGCAGCGTACTCGTTGACATGTACTACCCATAGGTGTTCAGCGGGATGCCTCCCCATTCTCTTATGTCCAGGCTGCTCGAAGAACCACTTGGTTGGAGGATGCTCGTTGTTTTGTCTCTGATGCCGAGCCTATCTTGGATTGCATAAAATTCTTCATCGGTCGGCTCGTTGGTTTGATTCTTCCACCCTTAGATCCTGAGGAATCCGTCCCTTTCCGGCACGTTGGTTTCTCTATATGTCACTGTCTCTCGCTCTTCCATAAGTCATCAGACTCTTCGTCATAGCGGATCAGGGCAACAGTTACCTGTAACTGCATACTTGCTTCCTCTTCTTCGTCGGAGGGTTGACATCCTCCACATCATCCATTATCTCATCTCGCTACTGCTTCCTGTAATTGCTTCTTTGTAGTCAAGCAACAACTGTTCATCTTCTAGGGGGGCCGGGATTGAGGGTTGGTCCACTGCGCTCTCGGCCTTATATGTTGGGAAGATGGAAAATGCAACAGTGAGAGTAAAATATCTGACACCTCTATGGCTCATGGACATATAGTTAGGCATGCGGGATGCTTTGTTTTGCAAGGCCTTCATGACATTTTCAATAGTGTTCAAGGTTTCACCAAGATTGGTCTTTGGTATCCAAAGACCTTCACATGGTGGGACTTGTCTAGCATGAACCTCGACGCTGGCATGAAACTCTGCCATGGTATTACGGTAGTAGGGCGTGGCATCTAGAGTAGCTTGGAGATCAACGGTATGCTGAAAGACTTGGTAGGCTTGATCGACATCCATCTGCTTGACATGGCTAGTGGCGCTGTACCAAGTAGCAAAAGCAGAAGTGGCCATGATGATATTGAAGATGACTATGTCGAACGAGAGTATGAGTGCCCAAGTGCTTGAGAAAATCATTTTACTGATAGGAGCGATGTGGCAAGGTGGTGTTATGCGAAAATTTTAGGATTGGTGACAAAGTTGTTTATTGGTGGAGTCATAATCATCATAGGTCCCAGAAGGGATGTTGTCAAAGTGATATGACGTTAAACTACTAAATTAAATGAATAGCATGGTTGACTTGACTTGGTTTAAAAAGGAGAATGTCTAACAGATATTTTTGAACTAAGACTATACTTGAAGCTGAATATGGTAGACGCCTCTCACCGTGCGCGAAATGGACTTATGAGAATCTCATAAGTGGCATTCACGCTAGCTGAGAGTCGTGGGGTGTTGGGAGTGAAATTTGCATCCAACTAAGATTTTGAGGTACAATTTTGAGCTCTATGTCCAATTTGACTCTCACTCTACCTATTGGTTGCTTGATTAAGTGAAAATTCTAAGACTTAGGGGTGACGACTCTGACAGTCAGCTGAGAGTTGTCGAAATTTATAACTCTTTTTTTGGACTTTTTTTTTTAATGTATAATTTACACAAAAGCATTTAAACAAAACATTTTTATTACTCAAAGAAGACTTTTACATAAATTAACTATTACAATTAGGTCAGGCCTGATGACCTTTGATGACACGTGCCAGTTGAATGTCTCGGGGCATGACTGTTACTCTTTGGACGTGTAAGGTGCATACATTTGCATTGTCGAACATCTCAATAGCTCCGTTCCAGCTGCCTCCTGAATCGCTATGACAATATTTGCCGTGACACGGAAGTCCGGCTGGTATGTTTGTGCGACCTCCTTCACCAAATAGTGGAAAGACAAGCGGAGAATTAGAAAGTCTATGCTCCGCTGCAAATGGTGGATCTCTCACAAGGATCTAGCATAGGACGATGTTTGTTTCCTCTTCATCGGCTTCTTTGGTGCCACATGAGAGTCGGTGGGGGTCGGAGCGGGTTGAGGTCTCTCGTCGGTCTGCCTTGCACGACGAATCTAATTGGTGTGCCTCGTAATAGTTCGAATACGCCTTGTGCATTGCCATCAGCTTGTTGTACTTGGCCAGTTTTTCCTTTTACCTCTGTTCGAACCGCAAGGTATAGGATTCACTCATCTTCTTCCCTTTCTTGCTTGAATCAGTTAGCGAGAGTTCGGGGTAAGGTGGGGGTTCAGCTACCTGGCCTTCAGGTTGCTCGTCCTGCTGCTCTTCCTGTCGGTGTTCTTCATGTTGCGGCTCTTCACGCTATGGCTCCTGGTGTTCTTCATTACGGGGCACTTCCCTATCTAGGTTTGAAGTGCTCTCGCGGAACATAGTTCTAGTGGGAGAGATTGTAATGGGCCTATGGTAGATCGCTCGAGTATCCAATCCTTGAATGTGCCTGTGGGGCATTCCCAAGACACCAACATAAATGGGTAGAAGCGACTACTCATAAACGTCTAGACGCTTCTGCCCAGTTGGTTAAGGGCATGTCGGCTAGGAATGTTACAGTCCAATGAATTAAAATAACATAATATAACATGAATCTGACCTAAGCATACATGGTTGGTTAAGGTTCATTGGTCAGTTCTTGGCATCTATGGATCAGATAAGGTCAAGGATGGCCAATGTCTTTCTTTACTTGATCTAAGAATCGAACAGTGGCAAGCGACACCTATCGGATCCTTGGCTGACTGGCATTCCTATGAAGGCGTCCACGGCAACTGCTGTCAGATGATGCTTGATGCTGCCTTGGGATCTGTATTATTATAATGCCAAAATGCACAATATAATCATTTGCAAAGGAAAGCACTTTGATAGACATTGGTATGGCTATCAACCTTAACATGTTAGATGTATAGATGTGGCCAATTTGATTTTTGGGGAAAAGAATAATTCCATGGTCTCGCCATTCCGTGGTACAACGATTTGAAAAATGGTCAGGCCAAACTATGGTAAGCACTTTATCCAAGATAAGTAGTGGCCAATATTTTACGCCCCTTCAAATATGTGGGCAGATTAAAGAACGCCACGAACCTGTGACGTACCCAACTCATATACGATGCTCCCCATCGTATACATGCTGGATCACTCCCCCCTGCTAGCCATCAACTA
>JAANSK020251663.1:0-13195 GCA_011763485.2 Isoetes engelmannii
CTTCAAGGAGCACCGCCCCCTACAAGTATACCAGGGGCCATAGGTCCTAGGATGCCAAGATCTTAGTGAGGCTCGAATACGAGACCTCAATGTGTTAGACGAGTGGACTAACCACACGACCAACATGACCAAGACATCCTTGCCTAAGTCTCCTATTTATCTTAAAGATTGGGGAAGTCTCACCAAAGACAACTACAGATGCCTGCGATGACTTTAACAACTTCATTACGACTTGAATGAACTTCTGGCCATGCCCAAAGGCCATCAACATCTTTTCCAGGAATGACCAACTGACACTATGTCAACCCGCATTTATTAAATTATTTTGGGAGAGGTTTGAGTCCCCGTATTTCAAATTTTAAAACCTTAGGCGAACCCGCATTTATAGGCGCCCCCAATCATAATTGACCATAATCGAAACGAGAGGCGCCCAAAGGCACCAACATACGATCTGGACCGTAGGATCACCGGATCCGACGACTAAGGTAGTCCAGAGTGCACCTCGTTTAAAACATGTAAACTAGAATTGCAACAACCCGTATACCTCAGAAAAAGCAAGCCTGCCCAAAAAAGAGACTAGATTCTATCTCAGAAAAGGCAAGCCTGCCCAAAAAAGAAAAATGAATAAAATAGAATGTATTTGTATCGTTTACGAAAACCACTTGGCCTATGAGACCCAAATAAAAAGACTAGAATTGTACCTCAGAAAAGGCAAGCCTATTAAAAAGGGATAATATCTATTTGATTGATCTTTTATGATTTAAAAGGGATAATATCTATTTGATCGATCTTTTATGATTTAATCTTTGTCGTTGTGTCTTAGCTAGTGCCTAGAATAATAACACTACCTCCATCTTCTGCTTATTTTACGGGCGTATGAGTGAAGGATAGTGGAGGCAACTTTTTCGACATTACTATGCATAAGTTATATTAAAGACTTAACATGTAGTATTAGATGAGTCAAACACCAGATATTGATTATACAATCTATCCTTAATCTCATGAAGTAGTTGATCCAGAAGACAAAGCAGAGAGATCATTCTTGAATACTAGGTCACCTATTCTTGAATACTAGGTCACACCTTCTTTTCCCTTAATCTCCGGAAGTAGTTGATTTGAAGTAGAGAGATCATTCTTCAGTACTAGACACCACCTTTTCCAGATTGTCCACCATATGGGACGCCAATTTCGTTAAGTCTCAGCCAATATGTATTTTATTGGCCAATATGCATTTTATTAGCATATTGACAGAGCAGCGGGAAAGAAAAGAAAGTTGTTATAAATTTCTCTCTAGATTCAGCTACAAAAATTTTGTATGTTCTCTAAAAACTCATTTTACAGTTCAGGCTCCTCTTACAGTTCAGGCTCTAGCATGAGAAAAACACCATCACCAGTGACAAGACAAGGATAAAAATGATGTATACCTATATCTTCCATTAATATTGTTATCCCTTAAGCACGGAACTCTAACGAGCTTAAGATGGCTCAAGGGGATTAATTTGGTGTACTAATTTTGTTTAGGTTAGCTTTTAATTAGATTCCAGAACATAAATGCCATATGGCTTTTAACTTTAGAAAGATATACAAGCTGGCTGAACTCGGTATAATATAACGCATGGGTGGTGCGGCCACTACATTGATGAGATCATTATTGGATAGTAAGCCAGATTTTGGCTTTATGTTACAATACTGATCTGAAAAAATACAGATGGAGAATCAACTGTGACTTCCTTTAAGATTTCATGTGAAACTAGTCTCCAGTATCACTAATCAACAGCGACTTCCTTTAGGATTTCCAGAACTTCATGTGAAACTAGTCTCCAGTATCGATCATCTCACTGTGTGAGGCCTTGAAGTATCGACTTTTCAACAGGAACTGTTTGTAGTTGACCAGTTGATGAGACTCCACTAAGAGCTGATCCTGCCAATGCTACTGATCCTTGAAGAAAATCAACAACCTTTTTCATACCCTGCCAGACTAGCCACCAAAAAGCAATCCAACCTGATACCAAATAATATCTATGATAAGAGACATGTTAAGCATAAGCTGACAGTGCAGCCGTACAAGGTATTAAATATATACATGCACACCCGTATAATGACTTAAGTATTTGTACTTTAGATTTGTTTCCTCATTCCCAGATGCTACCATTTGCATCTCTTTAATGCATTCCAGAGTTTGGGATCTATAGTCGAGGGGAGCCACTAACCTGACTAGCAGAATTTAATAGATCATTTACTCAGAAACTGGCCTGTAATTTTTATCTGACCGGCTTCAACAGGGATAGAAGGTTCTGAAACTGCCCCATAGAGGTTAAATTTACCTGAAAACTTTCAATTCATTTACAATAGGACCTTGCTAGATCTCCAATATTATGTTGCCTATAAAGAAAACCTAGAACAGATGCTTCTAGCTTGGACAAGTCTTGATCTGAATGTAAAGTGCATAAACTTTTAATGGGAAATTAAGCTGGTGCTTCAAGTCTATTTACTTCTTCCACACTGCGCTTTCCTGGAGAATACAACTATTAAAAGACCTTCCATAAAAAGGATTACTACTTATAGACCCAATGGCAAGCTATAGCTTGCATGTTAAGAGGGGGTCCCCTATTGTAGATCCAGCTGATATGGCTGATATTTTCCAATAACTGGTGAGACCAGCCAGTTATCCACACGAACTTAGACCAAGATGGAGTCGTAAACCTGATTACACATTTTTTTCAGCATTCTTTACCTGACTACACAGGTCCTCAGCAGGAGCAGCCTGATTACAGTGTAATCTGGCAAGGAGAGCTGGTTATGGCAGATGGCCACAATCTTCCTGATGCTGATAATGTTCCACGTCTACCAGTTAAGCAAACAAAGGCCATGTACTAATGGATGATACTGTTATACACAGCAAAAATTTACTTAACAGATTCTCAGAAATAGGTATTGATATTATTGAATGTTTAGCAATAATCCAGCTTGGATCAACTTGACACGGCAGAAAATTTTAAGAGAATGGCTTCAAGAATAACGTAACATGCATCAGTGTCCAGAAAAGGACGAGGGATGCCAGAGGGATCCTACTGCTTAAATTTTTGTTATTACCCTGGTGCTTTATTAACATCGGTTTTTCAATTATCTAATTCGTTACGAACATAGTTCTCCAATTATCTCTCATTTATGCCACTGTAAGTTTCTCTTCTTTTAAGCTGTTAATAGAGGTGTGTTGATCAACTTGTATTCCTACCTACTCATGTCTATCTTCCGTCAAACTTACGGGACTCTTAGAAGAAATTAAATGCACAGGAGCTGCTCACTCAACATTATCATCTAACCTAATTTATAGCACACAAACAACTTATCAAACTATTACCTGAACTAAAAATCACCGCGCAGATTCCAAGAAATGTTATCGCTGAAATTGCGACAGCTGCGACAACGAGTGCAAAAACATATACAGTGGCCAGAAACATAAAAAATACTGCCATGAAAGCTCCAACCCCAGATAATGACACCAAAAGTCCAATTGCAACTGCATTGGCAGTTGCTGTCACAAAGAACATTGTGAAAACTGTAATGGCTGTTAATGACATGAACATAATAATTCCTATCTGCAGAACAAAGCAAATAACAACAAAGGAGAATGAAGAATTAGGGAGTATTCACAATAAAAAATGCGAAAAGAAACATTAAGACAATTGCATCGTTTCCTAAAACCATCTATGCACATGTTCAAGCCTTCAGTAGCTTCCAGAATTCTCTTCATTCACAGTGCCCTATTACAGGGCTAAGAAATACAAATCAAATAAATAAACAACAAAGATACAATAGAACTTACACAACTGACTAACAAGGCCCGCCAGGCACCTCCTTGATGCATCCAGTGCATGATATCCCCTGAGGCAGTCCGGCCAGCTTGTTTAAAGCGAGGACCCATATCATGCAATGCATCTCTGGTCCTCTGGAATACGTTCCTCGAATCATCCCCTCTTGTTAACCTAACAGCACTCACAAATTCTTGAAACAGATATAGCAGAGTCTCATCTGTGGTGATGCTTGTATCGTAGTGTAGAGACTTCATTTGGATTCCGCCAGCGCTGCCCATCCGCATGCAATAATATCACACATAGAGGGGAAAAAAATCTGGTACCCAGCTGTTGATATTTTATTAAGATAAAACTAAAGAGATCATTTTACGTGTCAGATTTTCAGCCCCCCAAGTGCAGTGCATAGCTGCGATATGAGGATCTTGATCAAGGCGTTGGAAATAGAATCCCCAAGAAATTTAGGCTAGCAAAAACACAAATTTGAAATTCGAAATGTTAGGGCAAGGCCACATTTCTCTATATTATCACCCTTAATTACATCCTATAACTTTCATGTCCAAAATGGGCCCTCCGTCGAACTCAAATCCTGGGATGATCATGACCTCGAGCCAAACTTGAATCCTGAGATGATCACGACCTCGAGCCGAACTCGAATCCTGGGATGATCAGGACCTCGAGCTGAGGAACAGAGGTGTCGTTCGGTCCTTCCTCCGCGGGCTCCTATAACAGTGGAAGCATAACATTAAGCACGATGGATAGTAAGATCCATCCAACCATCGTAATCCTAAACATGCATCTAACACATACTACTCATAAAGAGGCTCCCACCCCGGTTCAGACTCGTACGGAAGTTTGATTGACGGTAAAAGCTCCAAGATAGATCACTTACGACCTTTGACAGTGATGGCCTCCGGAGTATACTGACCAAGGGCTTTGATAGCCATGTGAAGAAATTGGGAAGTGACCATCTCAAAGAAGTCGTGGTGCGTAAGAGGCGAAACAAAGGAGCATTCATGCAACAAGGCAACGTCCAAGCCGAAAGCAGATGCATGCGCATTTGGATTGCAGTGCAGGATCGTGCGTTTTCTGGCCACAGTTTTGTTAAGGAGGCCCCGAAGGACACAACAAAATCCTGCTTGCCGGTGGACCGTGGGATCCGGGGTCTGCTGGGCACGTAGCCCCCCAGATGGCGTCTTCCGGGGTTTTCCAACCCTTCTCATTAGGCATATAAATCCAGTTGGTGGTGGTATCAAGAGTTTCATCTGGCTGCCATTTATAACGTCGAACAAAACGTGGATCCCAGTGGAGGTCTGCGTTGATAGCCTCTGGCATCCAATCTGCATGTGTCTGTCCAAAGGGAAGAACGCCAGTCTGTGGAGATGACCATTCTGAGAGACGGCGCATCAAGTTATGCAAACGGACTGGGTATAACATTTGTGGGTGTGGCCCAAGCTGGTTTGGACGGATCCTCATATTCACTCGAAAGTGTTGGGTCCAACTGTTGGCACAAATTCCGATAGGGGGCAACAGCCATCAATGTTTGAAGTGGAGATGGTTCCAAATCCGTGGGGGTAACCTTTACATTGAGATAAGATTGCAAAATTTTATATAAGTGCCTGCATACTGAAGATATAATCTAGCAAAGCCAAGTCCTGCTGGATTATTCATGAACGTGGTCATTTGCTGGACAACTTCGGGGATCCAAAGAGTGAGATAACCTGCTAACTCAGGCATATATTCCATGTGGAGTGCAGCGACCCATGATTCATCATTAAAATGTTTATTCTGCTTCTGAAGAAGCATGACTGGTTCTGGGGCATCAATAGCACCAATAGCAAAGGCAGAAACGTCAACGTGCACATGAAACGGCTTATCCCATTGAGGAGAGACAAGCACCGGGGCTTGCGTAAGCAACACTTTTAATTCCTTGAAGGTGGCGTCCACTTAGGGATTCCACGCCTAGTTGGATTCATCGCCGATGAGCTTGTGAATGGGATCAGCTTTAGCGGCTAACCCAGGAATAAAAGTAGAATAATAGTTGACTTTGCCTAAAAAGGAACGAGTCTCCTTGATGTTTGTTAGAGGCTGAGGTTTAAGAACACAGCTGATCTTGGCTTGATCCGTGGTGATGCCATGCTTGCTAACTACGTGCCCAAGCGACATACCAGAGGTGACGCAGAAGGTGCACTTCTCTGGGTTGAAACTTATACCAGATTCTTCACATTTCTGGAAGACAAACTCCAACTTTGTAAGATGAGTGTCCATGGTGCTGTAGGTAGAGAAATCATCCTGGAAGATCTGCAGAAAGGGATCATCCTTCATGAAGTCCTGAAAGACAGAAAGCACAATGCGCTGAAAAGTGGATGGGGAATTGGACAAGCCAAACGGAACAACTTTATATGTAAAGGTTCCCCACGGCGTGGTGGACGTGGTCTTCAACTGATCCTATCTGGTTATAGCCGGAAAAGCCATCCATAAAGGAATACATCTCATGTCCAGCAACTTCCTCCAAAACTTGATCAGTGAAGGGGAGCGGAAAATGATCACGATCCGTAGCCATATTGAGTTTCCGATAGTCCACACAAACTCGAATTTTGCCATTATGCTTCAGCGCAATGACAATTGGGCTCACCCATTCAGAATGTTTGATCTCATAAATTAATCCAGCCGCAAAAAGCTTATCAATCTCAGCTTTTACGCGGTTACGATAATTTGGGTTGAGCCGATACTGTCGTTGCTAGATGGGACGGGCATGACATGCTTGGTAGGAATGGTGAGTTTTCCCAGCTCTTTCTTAATACCATGCAGATCCTTATAACTCCATGCAAAAATATGTTTGAACTTCTCGAATAGAGCAAGAGCAAGATTCCTATAGGGCTTTGGGAGTCCGGCTACAAGCCGTATGGGCTGATTTTGTTCTAGATCCACGATTTCAAACTCCGGCATTCGAATATGAGGAATAACATCATTTTCTATGACGGTATGCGGCGGTGGTGACATTACAACAGGCGGGTCGGCACTAGCCATATAGAAAAACAAAGGCAGTCGTGCTTCTTCGACCGCCGATTGTTGAGGTGTAACAGCAGTGTTCTCAGGAGCGGGTTGGTCCGTGTCATCCTCCTCCGTGGGATAAACTGTTTGTACCAAATTACAGGGTGCCAAGTAAGGATCAATCAAGTTGGCCATTGCATCATCACTGTCAAGAGTCATGTATCCCCAAAGGTCGGCATACTCTGGATATGAAGAGAGGGGCAAGCCCGCAGGGGGGAGCTAGCACCTGGAAAGTGGGTTGAAAAATGTGTGAATCACTATCAGAAAGAGAGGATTCCGCATGTTCAACCGAAATCAATTGACTTGTTTTCAGATCCATGGTTGCATTCAACTGACCGTCTATGATGACTGGTGATGACAAGTTGATCGGTAGCCCAGTAGTGAATTCTTTTTTCTTGGCGAAGAAATGGCCTGCCAACCAACATCTCATAATCACCTGGATCTTCAGCTGCCTTCCAAATGCCAAACTCAAGGGGGAAGTTGAGATCACCAATATTTATGGTCATTTTCGGCGTAACTCCTTGTGGCTGTGTGATATGACCATTGGACAATTTGATATCATAAAGAGCACGATACAGCTGTTTTATCCCAAGTTGGTGCCTTAATTTATCACTAATGAGATTAACAGCGCTTCCACCATCGATTTGAACGTGATTGACCTGCTGACTGCCAACTGTGGCATGCACCGTGGGTGTAGAGATTGCAACAGCGCCCACGAGCACCGTTGGAAGTGGCAGCTATTCACGAAGAACGGGACAAAGATTCAGAATGGTTGGTAAACTCAATAAATTCTTGATTTTTGCACGTTCTTCTTGCAACTCCAAGGGCAGATGCGCAAGCGGATTAGTAGGATCTAATGGGGCTGCTTTTGTTGGCAAGGACGCAGAGACTTCATTCAACAATTCAACTTCAGCTGCAATGTCATCTGATTTATGCCCGGAAGCTGAACTTGAACCTGTGGGAGCTAAGGGCACGCCGAAGTCGTGTGTCTCCATTCATGACAATGATAGCACTAGACTTTAGCAGGATCAAATGGTTGTCGGGAAGACTAGCCTTGTTGCTTTTGAGTTTGTTGCTGTTGGGGCTGCTGATACTGTTGCAGCATGGTTTGAACCTGGTAGAACATCTTTTGCCTGAAAGGCGTGGGATGGGCACGCGTGCATTCGTCCGTGGCGTAATTAGTCATGTTGCAGTGTTTGCAAAAAGGAGGACCTAATGAGGAATTGCCTCATTAGCTAAATGTCCTTGATACTTACAAATCTGACACCAGATTTGGCTGCATTATGGTGGATTCCCAGATTGTGGTTGGGCAGAATTTTAGGAACCAAAACCTGTTGCATAAAGACAAGATCCGTAAGAGAAACTCCTCGTGTAGAAACATTGACAGAATGATTGACAAGATCGATAGGTTGCGCCAAAGATGTAGGGCGCAAATATTCAGTCATAATTCGAATGGACGGAGCCAGTTCTTGAAGAAACTAGGCAAGGATCTGACTCTTAGTGGGATACTCCTTGAGTTTGCTAGCCAAAATAAGCATCCTATCAGTAAAATCCCGTGCCGATTCAGTGGGCTGCTGATGCAGATCATTAAGTTCTTTCAACAATTGATGTTCATCAGCAGAAGATCCATAGTGCTCCAAGAAAGCAATTTTCATCTCATTCCAATTCTGTTTTCAATGATTTTTATTGGCCACGAGCCATTGGTGAAGTGCACCACGTAGGGTGGTCGAACAAATATGGAACTTAATCTGTGGCTGAGCGTGGCCATTGAGTGTGGCCAAAGCTTCGAATTCTTCCATATGAGCTTCAGCACTTCGCTCAGGCATGGGTTTCCCTTTGGCACTATCAAAAATAGGGTAGTTAAGCTTAAGATTCAAGCTAGCAGGAGCTGGAGAAGCAGTAGTAGTCAACGGTGGAATATTGACAAAAGTTGTTTGCGGTAACGGTTGACTGGCGTACTAGAAATGAGACCCGCTGAACCTTGTGGCATAGAAGGGATTAATGGAGGAATTGGAATACTGATGGTAACTGAGAAAGGAAGAATCTTTGTCTCAGTAGGTTGACTAACAGGATTTCCGTCCTCTTCCAAGGGAACATCCCCCACATTGTAAACATTGATGGGTGGAGGAAAGGATGGCGAAGCCTGAAAAGTGGTAACATAGTTGGATCCAAAAGAAACTTGAGGGTAGCCCATAACATGCTGAGGCGATGTGGGCCTTGACTGAAGAGGGGTCTGCGGCAGGGGTATCTGAATATACGTGGCCTCAGGAGTCTGGAAATATTGATAAGGTGACTGAGAGTGAGAACAGTTATGACAATGAGTGGGAGAAGTGGGGCCAGAAAAAGCCCTGGGTGTAGGGGGCGCCAAATGAGCTCGAGATCGAGAATGACCAACTTCAATGTCATAATCATGATGATATGAGTTCCTAGAAGCATCCCTCTGCTGCTGTCGATCAAGGCACGCAGCAGCTTGCTCCAAAAGCTCTTTCTAATATAGAAAAAAGAAATCTTTGTCACTTTATAAGTCCATGGCTTCCCGTTAAAGCCGTGGGCCAGATGGCTTCTCACCCGAGTTCTATACAAAATCTTTATTTGGGGAGCTTGATCATTTGATTGCCTCCATCTTGCAGTTAATGCTGGTCTAATTGCTTTAGTGCCCAAGGTGGATAAGTTTCTGGGATTTTTGGATTGGAGACCTATTTCACTAACTAATACCAGCTACGAAATCTTGGCTAAGTTGTTGGCCAATAGAATGAAGCCAATCCTAAACAAAAATAGTCTTGTTCAAACTGCTTTCCTTCCCTCCAAAGTCATCATCGATAAATTGGAGCATATGAAGATTTTCATGGGAGTAAAGTCAGCAATCAAAACTGTATGCTACTCAAACTGGATTTCAGGAGAGCTTTCGATACTATTCATTGGAATTTTATATAAGGCAATGGAATCGCTTGGATTCTCTCAGCAGGTAATAAACTTGGTTTATGCCTTCAATAAGGAAGCTAGGTCTCTGTCCTAGTCAATGGTCCTCCCTCACAATTCTTTCCATGCAAAAGAGGGATCAGGCAGCGTTGCACTTTGGCACCCTACCTTTTTCTTATTGTAGCAGAAATGGTGACGAAAATTGTTGCCAAGCTTTAGCAAACGGGGAGAATAGACTGCTTGCAGATGCCTGATGATGGTAATTTTCTTTGTCTAATGCAGTATGAAGATGACACCTTCTTATTCTTGAAAAATGATGATAGAAGTGTGCATGAATTCTTTTCTGCAATGAATCTATTTGGTATGGCCTCTGGAGTCTGCTTAAATAGGTCCAAGTGTGTGATATTGCTGGATTCCTTGGATACTAGCATTGCAAGAATTTCTGTTCTTGGAAAGATATGGCCACTAAGTTACTAGGACTTCCCATTGCCTTGGATATGAATATACATGGTCCTTGGGGCCCAGTCACAAACAGAATCAAGAAGAAATTTATGATGTATCCTGCATCTCTTTCTTTGGCAGACAGATTGGAATTGTCAACAGTGTGATTGCCAGCACATATGTCTACTTCTCATCAGTTGTTGTTGCTGATAAGGCAGCTTATGTTGAAATTGAAGTCGCAATGTGGAAATTCATATGGCAGGAGATTACAAAGTTGCATGGCACAATCGCTACTCCTAAGGAATTGGGAGGGTTAGGTTGTAAAAATATTTTTTGGTTGCTATATTGGTTTGGAGAGCCCTCTTTACTAAACAAAGTTCCCCTGCACTCTCATTCATTAGACATTGGTTAGGTAAAACCAAACCAGTTGGCAGCAGTGCAATTCAACATCAATTACCAGACTCTACTTTCTATCAGCTCACAGCTGCTCCTGATACCTCTTCAATCATGAGAAGAATTTTGGATGCTTGGAATGAAGTCTCTCGTTTCTTCCATGATGATGCACTCAATATTGTAAATCAGAATTATCACTTTTTTTTGGCATCATAACTTACAGCCTGATCAAGCAGGTTGCTTGGCTCTTAAGCACCAGAGGAAATACAAGGAATGGAGCCAGGCTAGTATCTCTAAAAAATTTTATCGTAGGGATGGAGACAATTGGATAACTTGGCACCAACTTGTGATGAAAATTGGTAACTCCTATACCAATAGGAAGATATTTGTTGCAGTCATGCAAGTTGTGACGATTTGGAGAGATTCATTAGACCATATATCTTGGAGCAGTGATTGGGAAAAGCAGTACATTGTGTCCAGAATTTACCACCTAATTTTGGATCCTTCTGAACCAAAAATAGTCACTTGGGGTTGTTCAAATGATACAGTTGTCAGGCTCATTGTTGAAGGTTGGTTTGCCTATTGTGCCAAAAAGGTTCTTCTTTTCAGATGGCTTCTTTTCAACCAGAGTCTCTCCACTAATGAACGAGCAATCAAGTGTAATCAACCTACATCTGACCTCTATCCACTTGGTTGTATGCAAGTTGAGACAAACTTGCATGAATTTCAATGCCCAAGACTATCTCTTTTTGGTCTTGGGCTATTAATCTCTATGCTGCCACTGTAAGTTCTTCCCCTCTTGAATTTTTAAATTTTTTAAGATTCCCAAATGCATTTTGTGGCACCATTAGGACCCTGGCTCTGTGATCTATTTGGAAAACACAGAAATTGGGTTCATTATGACTCAAAAACCTTCAGTCTAAATTGGATTAAGGCTTGTTTCCAATCTAAGCTGGTTGAAACTGCTCTAGCCCATAGAAAACAAAAGGGCTTAGCATATGATAAAAATTGGGACTCTCTTGGGAGCTATCATGGCTTTTATGCCTTTTTCAAGCTGTCTCTAACTGGTGTTGTTGATGATTATGGCAGAATTCGTCTGTCAACGCCACGACTTGGTGATCCCACCTGAGCTCAGGATGTTCGAGAAATCTGTTCTAGAGAAATGGCTGAGGAACAAAATTGAAGAGAAGACGAGGACTCTGAAATAGGAAATTTTAGCTTAAACTGCACTCGTGATCATAGTGGATGATGAGGATCTTTGGTGGTGGAACAGCCTGAAGATGATTTTTGCAGCCAAATGGGAAGAACACTTCGACATCACATCAAAACTCATGCTGCAATTCCTGAATCACACGTCATTGTACTTAGATGAGCTGGAGACTCTCTTCAGCCTGATATAGGTTGATCCATTTGAGTTCACTCTTGGATATGCATGACTGAAAATACCAGAAAACTTCCTCTAACTAGTTATGCATATGATATAATATGATCTCAGCTAATTTTTGGTCATCTATAAGCTGAGATCAAATTTTGTTTAACTCTGCCCTTTGGGTTGAGAATGTAACTCCAGAGGTTTATTTTTCCTTTGTAGTTACCGTATATTCATGTAAATCCTTTTGCATCTAATATAAACACTGCCTTAACCTCAAAAAAAGAAGGAAGAGGGGGAGGGGGGGGGGGTAAATGTAAGAGCATAGATTGGCCATTTTCATACCAATACAATGATAGTTGCAGGCAATGAAAAAGCTAAAGGAAAGCTTATAGGTAAAGAAATGGAGATTTCTACGAACTAATGTATTACTTGAGAATAAGAGTTTTGCAAAACCAGCAATCACAAATTTAATAGTAATATTTAGTTGCTGTGATAAGAAACAAACATCGTGATGTTGAACCAACAACTAAAAATGATTTCCTTTTTTCGATGGGAGTTGCCTCCCACATCATACGTAGAAACATCCAGATGTAGAACCTGCATTTGCATTTTCCCGTGCATCCATTTTTAAAACATTCCATTGTCATAATGCATAGGAGACCATAAAACATAGTAGTTGCAAGAAATACAATCATGACAGAATGTTAATCACCCAATGTCCCCATACAATCTTCAAATAAATAAGCATCCAATGATCTCAGAGCTTTGTGCAAACCTTATTGCTACTAATGCAAATTCGTCATAAGCAAGCGATGGTGTTTCGATCTCAAACATAGACATAATTATCTAGAATGAATCAGAAGGTACTCGTAAAGCACTTAGAATGTAGAAAAATGATTACCGGATTAATAAATCTAGGGAAGCATGGACTACCACTAGCACCTGAGAGATGCAAGGACGGTCCTGATTGAATATACTCGGCATGTAAGGGCCAAGACCACATAACTCCAGTTCTGGCACGACCACGAAAGTACTCTTAACCTATACAAACCCCTAAAAGGATGAACACCTTATGAATGTAACGTGCCCGTAACCCATGGGAGATAGGCCATGGGGGGCGTAGTATATGCCCGTAACCCATGGGAGATAGGCTCGTTGCCTGGGGCGCTCGAGTAGATCTTGGTGGCCGTTCCCGAGACCCCGG
>JAANSK020251674.1:0-13193 GCA_011763485.2 Isoetes engelmannii
GGTAGCTGTGCATCCTAACCGAAAAGGCCACGATGATTTGGATGGAACCAAATCACACGCTCCAGACCTGATGGTTTACGTATGGTCGTCACAATTAGCATAAACTTGAGCGTGATCTTGCGCTCTACGCAAGTTTTGCCGATACTGAAGCAAGATTGGATTCATGTCATCCAACATATTTACTGCGACATCTGTCTTTAGTTACTTATGCATAGCGGCATAACTTCTTGGATTTCGCCCCATCATAGCAACAAAGGGAGTCATCTTGATACCCGTATGATGGCTATTATTGTATGCAAACTCTAGGTAAGGCAAATACTCCTCCCACCGAGTTTGACGCAGATGCACAGAACTTCTCAACATATCCTCCAAGATCATGTTGATTCACTCGGTTTGTCCAACCGTTTGTGGATGGTTACCACTAATTCTCAATCGTACATTGAGACCTTTCGTCAAGTCCTTCCAAACCTGACCCATAAACTTGCTATCCCTATCACTCATGATAGATAGAGGCAAACCAAAAGTAGGTAAAACATATCGCACATATGCAGTTGCTATATCCGTACTAGTAGCATCTCCCTTTAAGACCACAAACTTCGCGTACTTAGTTAGACAGTCTACAATTACCCACATCTGTGTGTTTTGCCTGCCACAGGCAAGCAGACCCTGTCACAGGTCAAGCTCGGACAGTACAGACAGCAGGTTAATCCCATGCTCTCCCGAGACCCCCAGCAGTACCCGTTCGCACCCCTCTCTATGAAAAAGCGTAGGCTGATCGTCTCCATCCGCACAGGGGGGCCACCACCTCCGCATTGAGACAGGGCGATGGACAAGGGAAGCACGCGAAAGTAGAACATGTCGGAGCTGCCGCCAGGATATCATTGAGGACGAACAACATGCCCTACAGACGTGCCCTGCTTATGAGCAAATTCGGGAACGGTACCCGCAATTGAAGATACAAAGCCAGGCACTCTATCTCCTGCTCAATAGTCACGCCGTGGGAACTCTCGGGTCTTACATCCAGGAGGTGATGGACGAACGACAACGGCTTTGTCCGGGTCACTCATGATGCTATGGTTCTGTATACCAGCATGACCATTGCGGCCACGGTTTTTTCCATGGGGTTTTTTCATCCGGGCCGTAATGTGCGTGCTGCTCTTCTTGTACAGGTCCCATAGGCCAATTGGCCTCCGTGGATAATAAAAAAGTTATTTTATCTTATCTTATCTTACCTTATGGTTCTAGGCAAGGTGACTATAAAGTCCATACTTATACACTCCCATCCTTATCTTATCTTATGGTCCTAGGCAAGGTGACTATAAAGTCCACTTATACACTCGCATCCTTGCAATGGTATAGGTAAAGATTGCAATAGTCCTAGTGTACGACCATGATCAGCTTTACCAGCTTGGCACGTCAAACAATGCAAAACCAACTCCTTGACTTGATTTTCATGTCTGGGGTAATATTAGTAGTGGCGCTTGACCAACTCATAGGTCTTCCACTCACCCCCATGCTAACTTGCGAGGTTTCATGATGATCACTCAATATCATCTCCCGAAGCTTATCATGCAATGGTACATAAACCCTTGCCTTATAAAAGTACAATCCATCTTTTTCAGTCCACCAATCCCCAGTCTTTGTCACCTTTTATTATCTTTAAGCATAGCATGCAATGGTACATAAATCCTTGCCTTATAAAAGTACAATCCATCTTGTTCAGTCCACCAATCCCCAGTCTTTGTCACCTTTTATTATCTTTAACATCCATTGGAGGTTGACTATTATGAGATGCAAAGAACATTGGGAAAATTATAAAAATGCCCTTATATTGTAAAAAAAGTATCAAAATACCCCTGTTTTGATGCCTGTAAACAAAAATTGATCACAGATTTTATGCACGAAATGCTCTTCTGAATCAGGCCGGAATGCTCTTCTTATAGAGCTCATATCTGGCAATGGGCTACAATATTCAACCCAATCTGGATGACAAGTATTTCGACTGCATGCATCAGAAGAAAAGTTCCATGTTCTTCTCGAATTTGCCAGACCTATCCTTGCTTCTGTAATTCCATCCCCAAATTCTTATGCCATGATAAGAATAGAACCCAAATATTTTCAACCCAAATTCTTATGTCGAAACACAACACGACAAAGCCCATTTCAATCCACCCATCTCTCTCAAAGAATCTAAAAGAAAAGAAAAATCTAAAGGAAATGACAAGTTTTTCCCTAAAGTTAAGAAAGAAGAGCATGAATCCATAAAGAGAAGAAAAATCTAAGTTAATTCTGTTCTGCAACTGCGGCCCAAGCTGATCATGAAACAGAAGACGGCATGCAAATATTTTGAACAGGTTTGATTTTTGTCGCAGGCACAGAACAGGGGCATTTTTATACTTTAATAAAATACAAAGGAATTTTGATAATTTTGTTAAAATACAAAGGCATTTTTATAATTATCCCCAATCTTTTACTACCGTCATACGCGCTAGCTATTCCATTCCCTATTCCATTGCCAACTACCTAAGACCTATAGAACTCGGTTGAGTGAACTAACCCACTAGTCACAAATCATTAGTCATGTTATCTTGAATGCCTATGGTAACAGGAAGATTGGAATGTGTGCACTCAATTTCCATGCATCGCGTTAAAGCGGTCATGGAAGTAAAAATTAGAGACCTATAAATATGGGTCGTACGGTCGGTCAGCAATAGCTGAGATTAAGGTATTATCACTGCGGAATACCATTAGCTAACCGATAAAATCAGAAACTGAAATTGCCAAGAAAGACGCAATTATCAAACAGCATCATATTTGGTGAATTACTGAACTAACAATCCTTTCTGGCTTGAAAATTTTCTAGCAACAAATATTGGTACTTTGACATTGGCATGGAGCTACATGGAGTGGATGTCAAGGTCAGCTTAAGCAGCTCCATGGACTGCAGAACACAGAACACAACATTAGATCTACGGTTGCAACCAATTATTTATTGGACTTTCAATACCACTATCAATTCTTGTGAAGAACTGATCCAAACTGGTACCCATGACATTTAACTTGGTTTTCTATCAAAGTTTCCTGATTCCCATTAACATGAAGAAATAGCACTGCTATTAAATACTCCATTGAATCATGTTAGTTGTTACACAACTTTCCCACCTTAAATGGGCTATAACATCAAAAAAGGGACCAGGGCCATCAGATGTTGGTACATCAATTTTGCTTTCTGACCTTAAAATTACCAGGCACCATTGTCGCTATGAATAAATATCTGACTTCCGACCAAGTTAGTAAGGCTGCAGTTCAACTCCTAAAGCTCAATTCCTACAAGAAACCAAAATAGAACGAGCTCTTACAATAGGACAAATTAGTTAGTAGTAACAGCATCTGTATGCGCATCTAAATGAGATGCATCATTTTCTGATCTCATACCCATGCCTGAGCTTCTAATCGAAATACCTGAGTAACCTCCGTTTTCCTCCTGGTGAGTGGAACAGATTTCCTCCCCCTCAAGTCCAGCTTCTACACGTGCTTTGTGCAATTGTTCCTATGTAAGAATGAACCAGGTAAGCCATTGGAACCCATGAAGTTAAGAAAAGCAAATAACATACAATAAGTGAGGAATTATCAGATGACAACTTATTGCGCTCTTCGACCAGCCGGTTCAGCTCCGTCCTCAATGCCATATTTTCAACGGTCAATGAATCAACTCTTTGACTAAGCTCTTCACATTCCGCCTGACAATGTAGCATTGACGCACATTAGGATTACATAATCAAAAGATGTGGCATAGAAAAATAAAATAACCTGCTTTCTTAGTCGTGAACGTCTTGCCGATTCTCTATTTGATTGCTTCCTTCTTTGCCTCTTTAATTCCCTTTCATCCTGCACAAAATGCAAGTTCTTCAAACTTGAACTTTATGGTAACTGAGAAAGCAAAATGATGTTAAGACTGCAACATTAATCATTTATCATCTCTATATAACCGCCCCCGCATGCATAATTCGTTACAGTATTTTTTTTATTTTTGTTGAAGCTTTTAGAGTTCTTGGAAGCTATTCTTCAACTAGTGAGCTAACAATAAAACAAGCCAAGCAACTAGCAAATTCATACCTGTAGCCACAATTCAGGGTGGACCGCATCACGCCCAGGGACAGCCATGAGTTGTGTATTTGGCATCGATGGCACTAATGCCTGTGAACTTGCAGAATTACGTTTCCCTTTGCTTGGTTGAGCTGCTCCCATCCCACCACCCCAATACTCCATGCCCATATTAATGTAGCCCACAGGTGGGCCAAGTTTAGCCCCTCCTGGGGGAATGGGTTGGCTCCCAGGAGAAGGTGCAGAAAGCATGCCATTGGTCCCAAAAGCACCATGCATGTATGGTTGTGTTACGCTGATTCCTCCTGTAAAGGAGCACAAAGTTCCAGAAAATTCCCCTTGATTAAAAGACGGTTAAGCTACAACCCTACTACCTTCCATAGATGTCGCAGGTTCAAGTGCATTCCTCTGCAAGCATGAAATAAGCCTGCGTCAAGTTCTTGCCCATGTCCAGAAAAGGTTAGCATTCCACGTAAGAATCACTTACATGAGCATTGTCCTCTTCGCTACCTTCGCTTCCACTGTCTCCACTTTGACTTTCTCCACTTTAAAAGAAGAGCAACATGTAGACTTAGATATGAGCTAGCCATCCTGGCAACAAGAAAATATAAGCCTCACCTTTGGGACACCACACCATTGCCAGATACTGAATTAACTTTTCCTGACTCATTTCCCTTCAATCCAAGGTTTTCCTTGGATCTTTTACGTTCTTTTCCTTCACACGACTTAGCATCAGCATCTGTTGCCGTTGGCACAGTCTAAAAATAGAGAACAATAACAGGTCAGCATGATGGTCTTCATCTAACTTTGGAAACTTCAAAGGACGCATACCCCTGCAGCTTCATTTCCGCTGCCTGGTGACTGCATTCCATATTGGCTGTAGAGATGAGGGCCCTAGCATTCCCAAGTATATATCAGCTTCAATTCTTATGCTGCATGCATAATACGAACAAAGGAGATGAGACCTGATTGGAAAGAGAACACTTACGGGTTGCATTGAAGGATGCCCATACACTCCATGAGGGTATATTGCACCATAAGGAGGGGTTCCATAAGGCGGCATCATCTGCATTATATCTATCCTTAGAGACCAAAGTGCAAACCAATTAATTGAATTATGAGACCATGCAAATGCTGCAACACACCTGTCCTCCCCACATGTATGGGTGTGGGCCGCCTGCTGGTGGGAAATAACCGGGTGGCGGTGTTCCACCAGCATTGTAGTAAGCCTGGAATTAGTTTGTCAGATATCAGATGAACGAAAGATAAATAATTGGTCGCTACAATGCTTTCATACTTAAAATCTACCATACTGTATGCACCTGAAATGCTGCTGACCAATCAGGATATGGAGCTGGTGTGGAAGGCTGCTCCTGTATTTACACCAGATTTAGTTGTATACTAATTCAAATATAAACTAATGCAATGCAACCTAAAGTGACAATGACCTGTGCAGCAGACGCCTTGGGGGCCTTTGTTGGAGTTCCTGCTTCTCCAGCATCTCCGGCTTCTCCGGTAGTAGTTTCTACCTCCTCCGTCTGATGAGACCAGATGCAAAGAAATAAGCTTAATCCAAGAATCAGTCATTAATATAAGAAAGCATATGTTGAGAGAACATTGGATCATCACAAATCATTCAACCCAATTTTTCGAACCCTAATCACAAAGTGCTTGTAAAACACCATTCAACAATTTCGAGAATTTTTTTGATGGACATCCAGCGCTTTACATTGAATTGTGGGCAAAGGCAAAGGAAGACAACGTTTTAAAGAGATACATTTCCTCCTCAACTATGATCAAAACAAGACTACCGTCCTAAGTATCGAAAACACATTTTTTGACAGACGTAGATACTGTAAAATAAAAAATGCAAACCTGCATCCTATTTCTTCATAGCATCGTCGGAGGCTACTTTCTCACTTATAACCACGTAAATAAACGCTTGAAAACCTGACAGTAACATCAATTAGGAAGTTGTACGTATTACTGAATTGTTCGCAATAGCTCCTTCCAGCTAGATTAATTACATAAGAAGCCAAATGCAGGTGGAAAAAACATATCATCAAGAAGCATAGGGAAAACTGAAATTTAGAGTGGGCAGCAACAATTTGGAAAAAGGAAACAAATTGCAACGACAAAAGGAAAAAAAACCTGTGCAAAGTGCGATGATGCTTCAAAAGACAATGCCGGGTCCAGAAGGAACTCCGCAAGGACGGAAACCCTAGGAAAGAAAGATAGGCCTAGGGTAGTTTGTTGACGGACCGTAAATATACGTACTCCCCACGTATATGCCTGTATCTCCGGCAATATTAAATAGTTCAATAACTTACCGGCTTCTAAGTTGCGGCTAATCTTGGCCCTTAGTTTATGACACGTGTTCCAATCTTATAGTCTCCTGCTATTTCAGATGTTTTGTCTGTTAAGGAAAGTCCCAGAATAGCAGAAATTTTCCTAGCCTAACTTTCTTGCAATTTTCAAACATGCATAAGGAAAAAAAAAATGATTCTCTTTTATTTTTTTTTCTTAAACTATGAATTTACTATGGCTCGTAGGAATTTCATGATTTGGCCTTTTATGTTCACCAGCGTTGGGCAAATCCTTTAGGTCCCACCTAAAAATTTCCTATGGTTTTTTTGGCCAGTTGGATATCTTGTTTTTAGAGCCTGAAGTTTCCATTGTCTTATTGGAAAACCATAAGGAAACTTGTCGGAAAATTTTCTGCAACTCACTAACTTAACCGGAAAATTTGCAATTTCAACCGGTTGGTTTCTAGTGTTCCCCGGACTTTGCCCAACACTGATGTTCACTATGGCTAAGCATAATAGTTATGTTGGTTGTCCACCTTTGTCACTAGGCTAGGTGATATGATGAAGACGTGAATGCGGCGGCCTTCACCAGATTATCAAGGTTTGTTACTAATCCAACACTTGCTTATGGCACGAGGTTGATAGACTGTTCTAGTTAAGAGGTCGAGCATTTATATTTATGTTGTGGTTCTTGATATTTTGAATATATGATTTTCCAACATCATTATTTTAGATACAAATCATTATCAATGACCTTTCCATGGTACATTAGATATCAAAAACATATAAGAAGCATGCTTAGATTTGCTTGCAAAGCCTTACATGCATAATTGAGGAATTCTTAGTAGATATGTGGAGGCAAGAAATTACTTCTTGCACTTCCAATGTCATGTTAACTTGTATAAATCAAAATTGCTAGAGGAATCCAGCACGCGAGGATAACCCTCCCCTCAGGGGATTATTATGGCAAATAACCCTGGAGGCCGGCAGGCCGAGAGGGTTAGTTGCCATGATCCCCGAGAGGGGAGGGTTGGCCTCCCTTACCCACAGGCCCGAGCAGGTTGAAGCCCTGCAGCCAAATCAGATTAAACGAAATAGGCATTGAAAGACTGTGAGAATGTAGAGGCGACAGCTACTGCAACTCGTCCATTGCTTTTTGAGATGTTATTTCTCTGAGATGCCGCAATAGATCCAAGGAACAGAGCTCCTGGAATGGCATTGCCAGAACAAGGTTTTCGGCTGCCAGACTTCCAAGCACCAGGATGAAAAACAGGGGTCTTGGAACAGCTTTTTTTCGACGTAGACGGCCTGTTAAAAACCCAGTGATGGCAGGAACACAGTGAAATCGTCCTCATAGCTGGATTTTTTCTTGTTGGATGGGGTCCTATGGTGTCTTGAGTGTTATCTTCTGTGCATAGGCTCTTCAACACCGTTCATCTGAAGCTGGATTTAAGATGCCGAAGCACAGGCGACGAACAGAGCCGGCGAACAGAGCAGAATATTCGGCGGATTATGGGCAATTTTGACATATTCGGATGATTATCATAATAATCACAGGATATTCCTTAAAAACCGAATATTCGAGTAGTTATGTAACTATCCTGAGATCCAACGGTGGGCAATTGCTAGATTAAGATAACCTGCAAGGGCCAATGGTCAAGGAAAGCATGCAATGGCCTAATTCATGAAGAAACGCATGTGATGGCCTAATTCATGGAAGGGCCAATACGCGTAATTAGACGAACCTACTTCCAGATGCAATTGGACCTAGAAAAATCTTCACATGAATGGACCGAACTAGAAAGGACCTACTTTCAAATGCAATTGGACCCATAAAAATCCTCACATGAATGGACTCAACTACAAAAGGTTGATTCAAATGGGATCCAACTAGAAAAGGTTGATTCAAATGGGAAAATTGAGTCATAAGATCATAGGAAACTGGGGGCTATGAGGGGAAATTGGGAGCGCGTATGCTGGACGGGCCAGATGAGAAGCTGAAGTGGAATCCAAATCTTGGCCATCCAGGGATTCTGAGCATATACCCAAAAACGAGATGTCCTTTTTTTTCTTTCAGTGGTGTAGCTATTATTGGGGCCAAAATATGGGCAATGGCCATGGCCATATCGGGGACTATTATATGGAGGCCGCTAAATAATAACAGAGCAGAAATGGGAGGACGGAGGGCCTTGGAGCTCAATATTCATTCCGGCAAGGGCCTGAAGAGGGATTCTTCAATCCGGCACATGCACTGCTACGCCATAGCTTCGATCGATCCCAGATTTAAGTACCATACCAGAGTGGATGAAGATGGAGGCTGTGATCCGGTATGGAACCAAAATTTCATTATTTGGGCTAAAAAATCCGTGATCCGGGATGCATCCAAGTGCATCACTGTGGAAATTTATAACAGAGGTCCGCTGTATCACAGCTTGATTGGCACGGCTCGGATTCCACTGTCAGATTTTCCAGAGCGTGCAAGGCTTTACGGGGAGGCAATGGAGCGAAAATTTGCACCTTTTCAGGTTTATAGGCCTTCAGGAAAAGCTCATGGGATGGTTGAAGTATCTTTTAGGCTTCAAGAAGCGCCTGCGTATTCTTCAAGCAGCAGCTGCTCTGATGATGAATCGCCATATCCGGCCAGAGCGCCTAAAAGGCCTGATTTTGAACCAGTTCCGTCGGGTTATGCCCAACCCTATTCCTCAAATTCAAATCCTTACCCCCCTCCCTCTTACAACCCTAACTATGGTTATGCAGAGAAGCCCCTTGGTTACTTTAACTATGGTTATGCAGAAAAGCCCCCTGGTTATGGTTATGCTGAAAAGCCCCCTGGCTACCCCTCTGGTGGTGCCCTTGGTTATGGTTATGGCTATGGCTATGGCTATGGCTCTTCTTCTCTTCCCCCCCAACCTCCTCAAAAGAGTGGCCATACCGCCCTTGCCGTCGGCGCCGGCCTCGCCGCCGGTGCTCTTGGTGGCCTTGTGCTTGGTGAGGTTGTTGATGAGATTATTGACCACAAGGTGGAGGAGGGAGGAGGCGGTTGCTGAAGAATTCTTCTATGATTGAAGATCAAGATTTTTAAGGGTTTTGAATATGGAACTCAAAGAATACAATGGTTTGATAATTACTGGTTTGCATATATATTGGTAGAAGGCATAAAATTAATGTTTTTCTCTAGCTTGCATGAATTGATTGTTTGTCTTAGCAATGTTTTGGATGCTTAGTGGTGCTTGGAAACAAGGTATCATGGATGCCATGGACTAGCATTGGGAATGCTTGTAAGTTTCTTAAAACCCCCGTCTTTAGGTGCTAAAGATCCAATGCTATCCTGGTTCTAAAGATCCAATCCAATGCTATCCTGGTTCTAAAGATCCAACCGCTATCCATCGTTGGATCAGAGAGGGTTATTTTACAGAACCTCCCGAATAAATGTTCCTTTTAATAGAATATTGGAATGATTATTGTAATAACTCGTCGAATATTCTTTCCTTGAGAATATTCGGCCCTTTTTGGCGCAGCTCTGACGCGGCATGACACTTCCGACATAGCTCTGCTTCGACATAGCGACATAACTCCGTTTCGCGATATGGTTGCTTCGATGTCTATTCGGAGATTGGGATACCAAGAAGACACCCTTTTCTTTTTTTAAAATAGCATAGAATAGAATAGAATAGAATAGAATAGAATAACTTTTTTATCGGCCACGGAGGCCAGTAGGCCTATGGGACCTGTACAAAAATAACAGCATGCGCATTACGGCTCGGGTGAAAAAACCTCGTGGGGAAAAACTGTGGCAGCAAGGAGCTTTGTTCCGGAGGCCAATTGGCCTATGGGACCTGTACAAAAATAACAGCATGCGCATTACGGCCCAGGTGAAAAAACCTCGTGGGGAAAAACTGCGGCAGCAAGGAGCTTTGTTTCTTCCGGAACAAAGCTTCTTGGAATAGAGAGCTTCCCTGGAAGAAAACCCGACTATGGACTAGATAGTTTTTGGAGAAGCCGCAGTTGCTTCTTACAAATGTCAACTTCGACGGGTACACATAAGCCATTTACATTTCTCAAGCTGAATTTGTTGCGACAGAGCTCATCTATGCCAAGCACGATTGCAGACCTCAACTATGGCTCCAAAGCTGACTTCTTCAAAGCCTATCAAAAGTTTTGGTGCCCCTTGGAAGGAACTCAAACGGATCTTTATTACTATATGAAGATGTTTTCTTCTTAGAGGCTGTCACAAATGCTTCCATTGACGATTTGAAGCATCTACATTCTTTCACAGATAGTCCAACTCAAACTAGCTAAGGAGAACATGCTCGGACTGGGGTTTAAGGAAGGTCAACCCTCCCCTCTCAAAAATTACGGCAACAACCCTCTCGGCCTCCCGGCCTCGAGGGTTATTTGTCGTAATTCCCTCGAGGGGAAGGTTAACCTCCTCTTCTACAATATCCAGAATTGTGATATGGTTCTTTGTGTTTGGTTCCTATTGCAGGTTATATGGTATTGGGCCAGTTTATTGGGATGGTAAAATGTGTTTAAGCCATACTAGTAACGGGTGCCCGGCATTGCCGGGCATAACTACGATTATAGGATAACCATGAAGTTGTAGACATCTATAAAACACCTTGCTAAATTTAAAAGAATAAAAATGGGAGAAGGAAAATGATGTTAGATTGTATCATTTAGAGTTTAGTATGTTATCTTCTATTTGGTGCATTTTGTAATGCAAGGTTGTGCTTAAGGTAGGTCAAGTGACAAACTGTGTTGAAATAACATTGATTTTGACTTTTAGTATCCAAGTGGGCTTTAAATGATAAATGTCTGATATTTCCAACATTGAACAGTAATTAGTTTTTCTAATAAATTATTGGTTGTTTTATTTCCTATCTCCAACAATCTGAAGTAAAACAAATGTTTGCTATCTCCAACATTGAATAATAATTGGGTTTTCTAGTAAATTACAATGATTATATATCCTATTATAAATATTGGCCAAACAATAATACGTTGAGATAGCTGTATAGAAAATGACCTTTCAGTATTCATGCAACTGGATCATTCAAATACTTTAAACAACATCTTAGTCATGAGAAAAAATTAGCTCCCTATGTGAATATTGTATGAGCATTAAAATGCCACGGTACAATACTGAAGTCATAGGAGAAAATCAGTTCGCTGTGTGAGTATTGTCTATGAGCATTAAAATGTCAAGGTACAATACTGTGACTCCTCGACACTCGTAGTTATATCTTAAAATATTAATTTGACAACTTATGGCATAGAGGCATAACAAATACTAAACATTTCAGTGGATATTGTTTTCTGACCCCGAGCCAAATGCTTAAAAGTATAGAAAAAGCTTAAGGAGAGCAGGAATGTCTGACATTCTAGTCATCATTCTAGTCATGCGCTAGTTACCCAGGTCCACATCTCTGCCAAAGCTGGCAAGATGCTCCGGGTGGTGATATACCCAATCTAAAGCAACGGTCCATTCCGCCATGTTGCCTGTGGCGTAACTAAGGCCATTGCAACGGATTCGCCAAAAAATCAATCGTCAAATGCAAATGCAGTCATGTACATAAAGCAATCAAACATTACAGACTTTGGCAGTGAGGCAGAAATAGGCAGAGAAACACAAATGCGAGGTCCATTGACAATAGTGTGAGCAAGATGCAATCCCATACCATTTGCAATAGCCACCATGAACTCAGGATCTTGCAATTCAGTTGGGAAGTCTTCTAAGGCAAACAAACATGGCATGCGGAGAGCACTGGATTTATTAGGCACAAAGCCAGGTGTATAAACTTGATATAGCAAATAGTGCCCCCACAAGGGCTCAACACCACACTCCACAAAAATTGTGTTAATAACTTGTGTGAAAATTGTTAAGAAATTTCTCTTGTAAAAATTTTGATGAAAAAGGACAAGTGATAAAATTGTGATTAAAACTTGTGTGAAAATTGTTAAGAAATTTTTCTTGTTGAAATTTTGATGATAAAGGACATGCATGTAAGCAAATGGATAAATTTAAGAAGTAGATGATGAGTAAATGGTGTATAATTGATAACTCTAGGTGTTAAAACTTGTAAAAATTTTCCTATATTTTTCTTGTTGAAATTTTGATGAAAAAGGACATGCATGTAAGCAAATGGATACATGTAAGAAGTAAGCAAACGGATAAATTTTCCTATAGAGCATGTAAGGCATCAGTCCGATGTTTGCTGGGGTTTTTGGAAATTTGAAAAAATGTAGACTTAAGGAGACTGCCCTAGCTGCTTGCATTACTGTACTCTAGTTTCAATCCTTTTGAACCTCATCTTAAAAGAATTCCCACAATTGATAACTATAGGTGTTAAAACTTGTAAAAATTTTAATATATTTTTTTTGTTGAAATTTTGACAATTGATAACTGTAAGTGTTAAAACTTGTAAAAATTTTCCTATATTTTTTTTTGCTTGATGAAAAAGGACATGCATGTAAGCAAATGGATACATGTAAGAAGTAAGCAAACGGATAAATTTTCCTATAGAGCATGTAAGGCATCAGTCGGGTGTTTGTCGAGGTCTTTGGAAATTTGAAAAAATGTAGACTTAAGGAGACTGCCCCGACACTGAGTCTCGTACATGACATAACCCCTATGCCCCATAACGGATGTAGACCTCCTAAAAAGAGATGTATATAATATTGAAGGAACAGCAATTGTAAATAGTATGAATAAAGTACCGCTATCTGCTAAATCTGCATATTGGAAGTGCATCGAATCTAAAATTGAAAATGAGCGTCTTCATC
>JAANSK020251685.1:0-13192 GCA_011763485.2 Isoetes engelmannii
TACCATTATCACAAAGCAGAGAAGATAAAGCAGTACTCTGGCGCTTCAGACGGGCTGCCCGAAAAAATGCCTTTGAACATCTGTCACCATCTTTTAACCAAGAAAGTCCTGATTTCAACTCCCAAACCTGCTTGCAACTCTCTAAGAAGTCCACGTCTTTCAGGTACTGAGAGTTAAGCTTGAACACTGTCTTGCCACGAGAAAAAGTTGGCAGGTCACTATTCTTGATGATCTGAGGATGATGATCAGACACAGTTTGGAGCACAAAGTTCTTACGGAAAAGGCCAGGGAGCAAGTGGCGAGCGTGCATATTGACATAATACCTGTCATGTCGAGCTGCAGCTCTCGCCTCCCCCTGGGCACCATTGGACCAAGTGAAGCCAGGATCCCCTGCTATTTCTAGAAAACCATGTTCAAACAGAAGCCTCTCCCACTGCTCCTTTTCAAATCCTGAAACTATCTCACCTCCACCATGGATCATTCACCTCCACCATGGATCATTATTTTGTTTTCTTTTATATTTCTCTTTCTTGATCCTTTAAAATATCCTACGTGGATTTTTTATGTTTGATTTGTGGAATCACACTCTAAAAAATATAACTTACATTAAGGAACTTTAATGCCACGTCCGCAAAAGACGTCTATCCTAGCGGAATCTCACCCTGAGATATAATTAAATAAATGGATTTAAGGTGGTGAGGTGACACCACCCGATTAAAGAAAATTAAATCAAGAAGAGAGCTTTTAGCTCACGTCTGTGGCAAACGGCTTGGTCTGTCGGATGAAGCAAATCTGCCAACAGATGGCCTAGGCAGCTCGTATCAAACCTCAGGGAGATCGGATTATAACATTCCAGCCATTTGACCTCTCCCCGAAGGCACCAAAATTGTAACGGACCCAAGGAGACCGCTCGAGTAGATCTTGTTGTGGCGTTTCCTGATAACACCATAAGAGCATGGAATGGATTTCCCATAAAGATCCAGATGTTTTGGCCAGTTGGTTAGGCCGAGGTGGTTAAGGCTCACAAGGCTCAAAGTCGAGTCTCCATGGGGCATGTATGACTTGGATACCGTTGGACGATATGGTCTTGGCTTGGTCTTGGACACCATTATGGTGTGGTTTGTGGTCTTATGATGCTCGAGGACGAGCATAATTCTAGTGGTAGATATTGTAACGGACACATGGGAGACTGCTCAAGTAGATCTTGCTGTGGCGTTTCATGATACCACCATAAGGGAATGGGATGGTTTCCCATAAACATCTGGATGTTTTGGCCACTTGGTTACGCCGAGGTGGTTAAGGAACGTTACAGTAACTGGTCCTAGACCAGTATATAAAGATCAATGGCAGAAGCAAGAGGGGAGCTCTGCCTTCATAGGTTGATTCCAGCCTTAGCACAATTATTCGTTAACTGTCTCTCTGTCTCTTGGGAATATCAGAGTATTCCCACAAGCCCAATTGTTCTCTCTATCCCTTGTTGCCACCGACTGTCACCCATCCAAGAGAGCCAAGGCTCTTGCACTAGCGGGGGAGTCCGAGACTCCAAGGGAGCGGTGGATTAATGCAGGAGGCACAAGTTTGTAACAAATAAGATCAACCAATTAGTTAATTAAATATACTTTGTGCCTCCTCAAGGTACCACGTTTAGAGTATATATCAACAAGGGAGCTACCAACAAGGGGATCTAATTCAAGGCCGCTGATCTGGTTGCTTTCAGGATGCTTAAGAACGTGGCTTTAAACCTTCAAGCTGCATATTTTCATAGAGAACCAAAGCAATTTTGTCATGCCTATGTTGCGCATAACCTGCAATCATTGTAGCTCATGACACTACATCGCGCTTCTGTAAAATGTCAAATATTGTTCGTGCCTCCTTGAGGCTACCACATCCAGCATACAGCCCATAATTGTATTTCCAAGGAAATGTCCAACTGAAGCCCGTTGCTAATTATATGGTTGTGTATCACCCAACCATGCCCTATCTGGGCCGCCACAAGCATAATCCTGTCTGATTGCATCCCATCCAGCTGCAGTTTCTTATGAACTTCTGTATTGTCATGTGAAGGGTCAGCTCATCTTTTCTGGTAAAGGATCGTATCTCTTCCCACAACTAAGCTCTTAAACCACACAAATGATTTCTTGGTACATATGCACCTGCCATCTTCCCACAACTAAGCTCTTAAGCCACGCAACCCCTGTGTTTACAGTCATGATATGTTTAAAGTGTCAGTGGTGGAAATCCTCATCAGTGCTGGCGAAAGAAAATTTTAAGGATGGAAGAAGTGATATTGAAGCGAAAAGATTCCTAACCAACCAGTCATTTCTACCACCACTAATTAGACAGAAAAAGTAATTACTTTCCGCAGCTTCTTCTCCTCCTGCATCTTCAAACATCTTCCTCTAATTCTTGTAATCGAATTACATGTCATATCTGATAATTAAGTTGTTCTAAAGGGCAGCATAATGATTCCAAATATAACTCCTCATCTATGACAGCTATATGGCAGTGGGCGGACCTCAACAATGTTATGTGCAGCATTCTCGTCCAAACCATGTTTTTGCATCAAATCCCACTGGGCGAGTAGCAAAGCTGGCCGAATGCCCTTTCCTCTGCAAAATTCATAATGCACAGTCTATCACACATTTTGAATCATATCCATTAGCTGAAGAACATGTTAGGATGCTGCGCAGTTTTAGCAGTAGTGATTTGCCATTTCGAACAAATATCTTGATTTATCAAGGAACAGAGAACAGTTTTATGGCCCACAAGAAGAAAAAAGCAAAAAAATCTACAACAGAAAAATAAATTTTGAACTTACCTTGGCATCGTCCAAGTATCCTCGTGTTCAGGTGGTCTCCATCATCCGACGAGGCTCCACTTAGGAAGATCATCCAGTAGCAGTGATGGTCTGAAGCGGAGCCTTCTCAAACCCTACTAAAAGTGTTCTCGGCATTTTGTCGCGCCAATGGAAGTTTGCCACTCGTCAATGGGACCTGCGCAGCGAATGGCCACCCTCCCCTATATGTACCAATACTTTACCATATTGAGCAATGCCAAGCTTGACGGAAGCGGATGAAAAAAACAAGCATGGAAACTAACAAACATTAAGCGACTTAGAGAAAGAGCGTACTGCTAGGCCAGGTCACAGCATCCTGACCTTGATTACAAGGACCATAATCACAGTAGAACACAAGGGAGAATTTCAACAAATTTCATTCACACAACATACATACATCAACAACACCATTTTATTTCCCAAAAACGTTTGTCATGAATCTCTTCAAATTCCTCCTCATCAATTGTTTTCTCTGCTCGTTAATTCCACTATATAAGCTGCTTCTTTAACGATAGCAGTTCTTTTGCAGCTAGGCCAACAAAGTTCAACTGCAAGTAAAAGGAGAATGAATGGATAGAATCTTAAAATATCAAACAAAGCTACAAGTTACCTTTCCTTCAACCAAGGTCTGGGTTTGTGATCTTCACCTTATGCGTTCATTTGAGTCCCAAATGTAAAGCAGCGACTTATAACAATAGAAACTTTTCACTTTTCTTGGTATGTAAACCATGCTTCTACCTAATAACATTGGCAAATGTACCTTATTTTTTCATATATATATCTTATAGCTTGCCTTCACATGAGAATGGCATTTTTAATAATATTCATAAATTTCCTTTCATTCAAGCCTTTCTTTTCTCATATTCATAGCATACTGGGGAAATTCTTCATCATGTGGTATGCTGATATAAACATTCTTGCTAAACAACTTACTCATAGAAGATTATTTCTGGATGTTCTTTTCCCGATACATCAAAAATGATTTATAGTTCTAAGTCAAACAAATGATCTCCAGGTTCATATTCATTGTTATCATCGTCCTCAAATCATGTCTACATCAGTGGCAAAAAAGGATTCATGTTACCTTAGAAATCAAGATAGGATTCATGTTACGTTTGCAATGATCAACTTTTTGCGACTTATTTGCAAAGTATTTTGCATGAATCGCCTCTGTCTTTTTGAGTGAAGACGATCTAATACAATCGCTAATACAATATTTTCTTTCCTTAACATTTGTCCATGCAGTCAGCGCCATGTTGATATGCTGACCTCGAGTTTCTGAATCAGAACACAGGCATTGTCCCCTTTTCCTGATCACCTGACTTTATTACAAAACAATTTCTAAGGATACCTTATCTTTAGAAATAGTTAGCATCTTTACCTTTAATATTTATATGTAAGAAAGTACTGCTTTCTTTCCTTTCCTCAATCATGGCCTCTACTCAAAGGGAACCTTTTCACTTTTCTTTCTTGGCATGTCAACCATACCAACGGCATTGGCAAATATATCGTGTCCAAAGCCATGCTCATCCACTTTTTCATGTACACCTGGTGATTTGCCTTCACACACAGGAATAGCATTTTGAATAAAGTTCAATTTCCTTTACCTTTGTCACTCCAAACATTTTGGCCTTTGTTTCCTCGATTTAATAGGATACTAGCAGCACAAGATGAAATCCAAAACAATTGCCATTCTTTTAACCATTTTTTTCAGAAATCTAATGCTTCATCAGGTGGTACACTAATAAGTACATTGTTCCTGAACAATTTGCTCACAGAGATGAGTACTTCTGGAAGTTCTTTCCCCAGTACGTATGAAATGATTGTAGTTCTAAGTCAAGAGTGAAACGAATACTGCTTTCTTTCCCTTGACCACCTGACTTAGTTACCATAACAATCTCTAAAGAGTTTAACGATTTATTATTAGCATCTTTATCTTGCTGTCTACATCTTATCCATATTTTCTACTTTTCCGGCATTGGCAAACGTACCTTGTCTAAATCCACACACCAATAGCATTTTGAATAAAGTTTGTAATTTTCTTTATCTTTGTCACTTCAATAATTTTGGCCTTTCTTTCCTCAATTTCATAGTGTACTTAGTTGTTTGCAAAGGCACCTACAGACGGAAATTCAAAACAAAATTTTTAACATCGAATGCTTCATCGTAGGATAGAGTGAATGTGAGCCGAGCCAACCAATAATCTAGTGTTTTCGCCAACAAAACTCCCGCTTATATTTGTTCATGCAGCGCCATGCCACTGATCTTATTGTTATGCCGACTTCAAGCTTCTGAAACCAGAACACAGCAAGGCACTCTTTCTTTTTCCTTTTTACCATTTGCCATCTCGCCATCTAGAATGCAAGATTGCCCTTTTCCTTAACAATCTAGTTTTCATCCAATTTCTCTGACAAACAACTCTATGGGAACAATAACCACATATCTTGTTATAATAAAAACATTTAAGCCTTTAGAGCCAGCAAAAGACGCCTACAAACATTTGAGAAATTACATTTGAAGGAGGTACACATTATAGGAAAGAAGATTCAAAGTTTGTTTTAAGTCAAGAAAGGGAAACAGTAGCTGGTTGATATGTTACGAGAGATCATGCTGAATTCATCGAACAGCATAACAGTGTAATCTGTTCTTATACCAAAGAGTTGAATGACAAGGGGAAAAAAGTCCCATTAGAACTAGCGTCATCCTAAGCTTCTTCCATCTGTCTTGCATTCCATAGCATACAAACCTTTTTGTCTTACCAGATACACTTCTTTCCAGAAATTAAAGAAACTATCGAAGTATAATTCTAGTCTCTTGACATAACATTTGACACTGTTTTATCTAATATGGGTAATTTAAAATTTCCACTCACTGATAGGTAGATATAATGGATTTTAAGCTCACTACATTAGGAATAGGTGCAATAGAGCAAATAGGTGCATTGTATCATGAAGCTCATCATAAGACATTTAAGTTCAAGCCCATTAGCTCTACGAAGATGAATTTTTGATATCATTAATTATGCCATCTGTAAATAATGGCATAATTAACGTTTTAACAGAAAAAATTCCATATTTTTGTTAGAATAACCTTCTATTTGATTATAGATCTCTGAAAAGAAGCACATCTGGTAAATACAACAAGACGGTTGTGAATACTATCAAGTGTAAGGCAGTAAGAACAAACTCATAAAATAACGATAGGTCCAATAAGAATTTTATTGCCTTTGACATTTAGTTCTTATGGTTACAGTATAGGAATAGACATGATTGATTCGTCATTCAATGAACTTAATACATCAGCACAGTCTCTCAAATATACACCAGCTAAGATTTCCTTTTTATTGACTTAAAAATAACTTTTTAATCTTCTCCGTATAAAGCAAACCTTCCTTAAACATAACTTTGAAATGTTCGTAGACGGTTTCTACCGACTCTGGGGGCTTAAATTTTTCTGTTTTACCTTGTTCACCTTCATCATGGTGTTGCCAAAAGCAAAAACAGTGTACGCAAGATCTTGCCAGGGCAATGCTGGCTCATACAGATGCGAGAGCTTGTCATGACAATGCTAGGATAATGCTGATCATGCATATCTACACTCTCCCAGCAGCTCCTTACATTATACAACGCCTACTATGTTGTTGGGTACAGAGACACCCTATGAGGCATAATATAGGAAGAGGAGAAACCGAATATCCAAGACTTGAGAATGCATGGGTTCTTGGCTATGTTATTGAACCAATAAAAAGTCAGTTCACGTGGCCATTAAATGCATTTTCTATGAGGCTAACCATCAAACCAAAAAGGTTGGACGTTGTATCATGTATGATTGTGATCAGTGGTAACCAATTTGTCAAATATGGAGAATATCAACAAGAAGTTCACGTCAAAGCGTGTCTCAGGATCTCTTCCGGCACTTTTTGCAATATACCGTCCCACAAAGGTGAACTGTAATTTGAAGAAAATATTTCTAATAGCCTCTACATATGCAACGCGATTATGCATTATGACCTGTTTGGAATAGAATACCATCTTTGTTTTCTGCTTCATATGAACAAGTTCAGTTACACGATGAAGCTTCTCCTTCACAAAGATCTGCTGGAATCGCAGCCTTCCGTCCCGCTAATCACAGGTGTCATAACCAACGTAATGGCGTGCTGATTCTACTTCCTATGAACAGCAGACCCAAATCCATGGAGGGTGAGTATTATTGCTTCTACAACAAGACACATGGGAGCTTCACCCATGAAGCAGACGGGTTTATCATACCAATCAGATGATACTAGTTGGTGGCAAAAGGTTGCAGTGACTGCTAATAAAGGCTGGCCTCTTTGGCAGCTAGATTTTATAGATGCGTCACATCTCTTTCTTTAATAAAAGGGAAAGGGCTTTACAGGTGGCAAATTTGACAAAAGGAAGTCTACAACAGATTATATATCAGCAATTAGGTGACATGTACATGAGGAAACCAGCAAGAGAATTTAGGTGATTGGGGTTCAAGAAAGCAGAGCACAGTCAGTTCAACATGGTTTTAAGTACACAAAAGAAGGAGAACCTGCAGAACCTGTAGTTGAAAGTTAAATTAGGCGAATTAAACTATGACACTCAGTGGCAAATGATTTAACAAAGGATGAGAAGTGGCATCCTGCCACAAGGCAGTTGGATATCCAGGTGCATCTTATTCACAAACAAATCGATCTAGGAAACTTACTAGCCTACTGTACTACCCTATCCTACAGTTCAGCAACTTGGTGATGAATTTACTAGGCCTCTAGCAGGAGTTAGGTTTCAGAAAATAAAGAAAATGAGATGCATCTGACCGTTGAAGAGCGGTTAGAAGTTTAGCCTCATTTACATATGCATACTTTATGCATACGAAACTGAACTACATTATTGTATTATACTGTATACTGCATATGAGTAAAATAAAATTTGCCAGGCATCATTTCATATTTTGCAATCTACGTAACTATCTCGTGGAAAAAAAGTGGCATCCTACTTACCTCATATAAAAGAAGCAGAGATTGTTTCTTCTGAAGTAAAGCCCTTCAGTTGGCATTCATTTTCCCAGCCTCCAATTTTCTAATTTCCTTATCAAGTTCAGAGGATCTTCTGCGTTCCTGCTTGAGGTGGTTGTCATACTACCAATCTTCTAGGAATTTCACAATCTTCCTTATGCTGCAAATTTGCTTCACCTCATTTGCACTTTAAGGTCTTTAGTGGCATCATGAACCTGCACATCAACGTAGTGTTCTCATCAAACCTGACATCACCAAAATTTATTGAATATTTGGATTGGAAATGGACACAGTACTATTTTAAAGGGACTACCTGCTTGTCAAACTCTTCCTGAAGCAGCCGCTGCTGTCTTATGTTTTGAAAAGGAAGTCACAGGTATTTAGGTCTGGTAATAAACTTCTCACATTCAGCCACATTATGGTCTCTGTTGCATCCAAGCTTCTCCAATGCATCCTTTGCAGTTTGTCTTTCTGGCAAAAGCATCTGCCAAATTACGTCATTTTCCGAGATTTAGTTCGATATCAAGTTACTGCATGCAATACATCTAAGCTTCACATATGACATATCTTACTTTTTATCCGTAAGAGCGGAGCACCGACGCATGAACGGCACCTTTTTTGCTCTTAGGTATCCTTTTCTGGTAGTGATGATCTATAACGACAAGGATCTTCAAGGTCTAAGCTTAGCTTCGCCCAACAAACCCGTAGCCGGACATTTAACTTACAGGAGATAAACTCTCCATTGCCTCGATTATTCCTTGTTTGAGTGGATTTATATGCATCTTTGGTTTGCAGCCATTGAAATCTGAATATTCCCTTCGTTGTACAAGATCAACGACCACAAACTTTTTGAACAAAAACCGAAATGAGAGTTTCAATGCTGCAAATGACATTACCGAAACAAAATGGAATTTGTAGGGTCACTATTTTTCTCTCGCGTCCAATATACTGTCGCCACGTGGCAATCCCTATACTGATCAATGAAAGTCGGCTCCCTCCATTCTGCATGACTGGTTCTCTAGGTCACCGCCATGTTTCTACTGCCATGTTTCTCGAGCTCGAGCATTGCCTGATCGTCTTCATAAGGGCTCTGCAAGCATCGATACATAAGGGCTCTGTTTTTGTAAGCATATGTTTTTCATAGCATCGTTACACAGCCCATCATGGTTATGACAAGGTTTTGCGCAAGAGAGTTTTCGTAGTACCCTTTTTAGGCATACAGAAAGGCAAAAAAGGACTGTGTTACATAAATGGCTGTGATACAAAGGTTTTTGGGCATCCTTACATAGTGGCTCTGTCTTTCATAAGCATATGCTTTTCATAAGGCTCTGCAAGCATCGTTACACAGCAACAGAGTTTTGGGCAGAGTTTTGTGCAACAGAGTTTTGGGCAGAGTTTTCGCAGATGCAGGGCAGGGCATTTAGATTCTCGCCAGATCTGCTCAAGCAGGGTTGAATCTGTTCAAAGAAAGTCAGATCTTCAAAGAAAGCCAGAGATCATGAGAAAAACAGTTCCATTATTTCATTTTGTAGGGGAATGGGAGTGGGTCTGCCATTCCGGCACACATAAAAGACCCGCTCCCGGCTACCACCGGTCGCGAGGCCTCTTCTGTGGTGGCGAAATGGCTTTCCCACTGCCATTGCCCTATACAATATCACAGTTGGGGTGCTGGCTAATTTTGGTGGTATCGATGCTAAATTTGGTGGTGCATTCTCAGGCGTCCAAGTCGCCCTTGCCGTTTTCAAGGAATGTTATTTCCATTCTTCATTCTTCACCACCGGCTGCACATGTAAGAAATCAGAGGAGATTGTTGAAGATGCAACCGGATCTTGCGCTCCCCAACTATGATAACAGCGCAATCGCTCGGGCAGAGACATGTAGCTTCATGATCTCACCTGAATTGCTGTCCAAATTCCAATCTGAGCATACATAGACGCATATGCCTTCGCAAAATCAAGCTTGAGATACACAATAGGAAGGTTGCGACGACATGCCCAATAGATTCCCTCGTAAGCAGCTGCTATATTATTCAGAATGCATCTTTTTGGAAGAAAGCCTGATTGAGCTATAGAGATGGACTCAGCCAAGATTCCCTTCACCCATTCTGCAAAAGCCTTAAGCCTTGGCAAAGATCTTATACACAGATGACAACAAGGTGATTGACCACTAGTCCGAAATAGTCTGAGGATCCTTAACCATAGGTATGAGTAAGATGGCACATGTATTTAGAATTCTATCCAAAGCAGTAGACCGACGAAAATTACCAAAAGCATCATACATATCTGTCTCCAACCATTCCCAGTATTCTTGAAATAACTCAATTCGCATATCATCTAATCCAGGGCACTTGCCTTTTTTGAGTTCAAAGACTGCCGAACCTAAACAATCAGCCGTTATGGCCGCCTCTATTGAAACGCACTGCTCCTCAGAAATGATGAGAGATATCCTGGACAAAACTGCATCTTGCATTTCTGACTGGAAGGGAAGATGTCTCTCAGCAAAGGTGTGGAAGTGACTGCGTAGATGTTGCTTGAGCTCTGCTGGCTCTGTGAGCACCGAGCCATCTAGAAAACTCAATGAGGACATGGTTGACGTCATATGACGCCTCTTAGCTGCATGAAAGGAAAAGCCTGTACAACAATCTCCATCACAAAACCACTGCAGCCCTGCCTAGCTTCCTGAAAGTCAGCATCCTTCAAGAACTTTATATTCAAGTGAAAGCAAGTTTGTCCCAAACGCCGCTGCTGCAGAGGCTCAGCTGAAAGGAATTGTGGATGATGGTCTGAAACTGAGTTGTCTTTGAGGCAAGACCAAAAGAGACATGGAAATGCCACAGCTTCAGCTGCATTTAGTAAGCTCTATCTAACTGAGAGCTTGCACGACCCCCACTGACATGACTATTGTGCTAGGTAAAAGCACCTTCGCCAACAATCTCTGAGAGGCTGCAGTCATCGAGTAGACGGAGCCACTACTGGCATTCAAAACCAGGCACTACCGTAGATGTAGCCCCCAATCGACCGGACTCCACTTCCACCATATCGAGATCCCCAACAAAAATCTAGGAAATGTCATGGCCCCCAAACTGAGCAATTTACATCGCAAGGAAGCCCACAATGAAGCTCTCTGATAGGGCCTGTTGTGAACATAAACATTAACCAATCCATGTTTAGCCCCATGTTCTTACCACACAATCAGAGCACAATAACCAAGACGATCAGCCTGAGTGAGGATGACTAGAAAAGGAAGGGAGTCGTGCTATCACCATCCCTGGCATTAGTAGAGTCAGCTGCTGCAACAAGGACATTAAAAGGCCGACCAATCGTGTTTGCAAGCTTTGAAACGTCTCCCTTGCGACACTTGTGCTATTGGAGACACACAAACTGAGCATCCAATCTAGATAAGTGGAAAGAGATATGACTCCGTTTAAGGGGGGGAGAGGCTACCGCCTGCACATTTAATGAAATTGATCGCATTGATGTTGTGAGGGAATCAATTCAGATGTGACCCCTGGTGTCTCAAAGGACTTTGCGGTCACCTCCTAGATCGGTGCCTTCAGAGCGGCAATGAGAGTCTTCTCTACTTGATGCAGTGCCTTAGTCTTTTCAACCACGTCAGCCCATTGAAGTGGGGAAAAACGACCATGACGGGAACTGATGGGAGGAGAAGTAACCCTCAAAATCGTGTTGCAGCAAATGTTGAGATATTGTAGAGTTAAAGCCCTTCACCAGCTTGAGGGTTTGGCAAAAAGCAGGTGGATGTTTGGGTGGAGGATGGACACCTCGAAGATCAATATCCATGTACTGACTACGAGCCTTTTCTGCCTGCCCTTGTCTCCCTTGAATCTCCGCCAATTTTTGCATACACTGGTCAGAAACAGGTGACGAAGAAATTGCGGCCAGGTCGGCAGTGGAGGGATACACAAGAGGCTGGGTGATATTCATAGGCGTGGGGGGAGGGGGGGGGAGGAGGAGCAACAATAGCATGAGGAGCAACATATGCAGGAGTCAAGCATTGGGGTGCAAGAGGTCTGCGGTACTGGTTAAAGGCAGGTGCCTCAGGGAACATAAGAGTCAGCTCTGGGTCATTGAGTAAGCGCAACTTGAAAGGAAAAAATATGGTCGCTCTAGACGACAACAGTCTTTGGAAGATCACGATCAATGGGTCTTGAAACACAGATCTTGGTAATGTCGTTCGTGATTGAGTGTTGAAGATGTAGTCCAATCTCATTTGCAATAGCTAAAATGAACTCTGCGTCCTGCATCTCTGGAGGGAAGTCCTCAATGGAAATCCAGAAAGGAGCACGCAGAGCATCTGGTTTGCCTGAAAAGGAACCAGACACATATTTATGATATAGAAGAAAGTGTCTTCACAGAGGGTCAACACCACGTTCAATAAGTTGGGTGGCTGGTTCAGGCGAACCAAACATGAGAAGGAAACAACGTTGACCTTTTGCTACTAGCTTGATGGATTGATAACTTGAAAGGCCCAACTTATGAAGATGCCCAAAAAACCACGACCCTATACGTTTCAAGTCAAGAAATGGGCCCGTAAAGTGGCATATCACTGATCATGCAATAAGCTGCCCCACATAACGCTGATAGGTCTCGTGATTAATATGCACGACTGGTGATCCAAAATGCTCAAAGGCTGATCGGCACTCCTGCACTTCGTAGAAAATTACCTCTGGTGGGAATTGGGCATCCATGGAGTCTTGCTTAGCATGCAATTGCTAAAGATCGGATGCCACCTCCTTCTGCTTATTATCCACCATGGTGGATATAGCCTCTGGCACGCAGGCAAATGTGGTAGGAGATAACAATACTATGCACAACCACTCTGAAAAATGAACACCTATGACTCGTGCAACAGTGTCAGGTGACCTCCAAGGGGTAGAGGCTACCGTAGGCAAAGGTGCAGCAACAAAAGATGCAGCTACAGAGGTAGAGGTCGACACTGTCGTCGTCACGTTTGAAAAATCTTTTTGTCTAGAAGAACCTCCAACACTCGTTGGAAGTTGTGTTTGCCCAGAAGAAGCTCCAACACTTGCAGGATGGACAAGTTGTCCAGACGTACTTCCAACATGCATTGGAAGATCACCTCGCCCAAGAACCTGTCTGAGTGGTACCACATGACCTCCAACTTGCGTTGGAGGTGCTGATTGTCCAGAACTCCTACCAAGCAGCGCCTGAGACATCATTTTCCCTGAAGGATCTCCAACATGTGTTGGAGGTGTCGAGTCCCCAACTCCTCCTCCAACATAACCACAAAAATGTGATGGAGGCACCGAACCTTGTGCAAATCCCCTCCCCTCCCCCCCCCCCCCTCAAACACAAGAAGAC